>OX155907.1:2466345-2570758 GCA_944588485.1 Phosphuga atrata | reverse complement strand
AGACAGACTAGACAGACAAGACTAGACAGACAAGACTAGACAGACAAGACTAGACAGACAAGACTAGACAGACAAGACTAGACAGACAAGACTAGACAGACAAGACTAGACAGACAAGACTAGACAGACAAGACTAGACAGACAAGACTAGACAGACAAGACTAGACAGACAAGACTAGACAGACAAGACTAGACAGACAAGACTAGACAGACAAGACTAGACAGACAAGACTAGACAGACAAGACTAGACAGACAAGACTAGACAGACAAGACTAGACAGACAAGACTAGACAGACAAGACTAGACAGACAAGACTAGACAGACAAGACTAGACAGACAAGACTAGACAGACAAGACAAGACTAGACAGACAAGACTAGACAGACAAGACTAGACAGATAAGACTAGACAGACAAGACTAGACAGACTAGACAGACAAGACTAGACAGACAAGACTAGACAGACAAGACTAGACAGACAAGACTAGACAGACAAGACTAGACAGACAAGACTAGACAGACAAGACTAGACAGACAAGACTAGACAGACAAGACTAGACAGACAAGACTAGACAGACAAGACTAGACAGACAAGACTAGACAGACAAGACTAGACAGACAAGACTAGACAGACAAGACTAGACAGACAAGACTAGACAGACAAGACTAGACAGACAAGACTAGACAGACAAGACTAGACAGACAAGACTAGACAGACAAGACTAGACAGACAAGACTAGACAGTCAAGACTAGACAGACAAGACTAGACAGACAAGACTAGACAGACAAGACTAGACAGACAAGACTAGACAGACAAGACTAGACAGACAAGACTAGACAGACAAGACTAGACAGACAAGACTAGACAGACAAGACTAGACAGACAAGACTAGACAGACAAGACTAGACAGACAAGACTAGACAGACAAGACTAGACAGACAAGACTAGACAGACAAGACTAGACAGACAAGACTAGACAGACAAGACTAGACAGACAAGACTAGACAGACAAGACTAGACAGACAAGACTAGACAGACAAGACTAGACAGACAAGACTAGACAGACAAGACTAGACAGACAAGACTAGACAGACAAGACTAGACAGACAAGACTAGACAGACAAGACTAGACAGACAAGACTAGACAGACAAGACTAGACAGACAAGACTAGACAGACAAGACTAGACAGACAAGACTAGACAGACAAGACTAGACAGACAAGACTAGACAGACAAGACTAGACAGACAAGACTAGACAGACAAGACTAGACAGACAAGACTAGACAGACAAGACTAGACAGACAAGACTCGACAGACAAGACTAGACAGACAAGACTAGGCAGACAAGACTAGACAGACAAGACTAGACAGACAAGACTAGACAGACAAGACTAGACAGACAAGACTAGACAGACAAGACTAGACAGACAAGACTAGACAGACAAGACTAGGCAGACAAGACAAGACAGACAAGACTAGACAGACAAGACTGGACAGACAAGACTAAACAAACAAGACTAGACAGACAAGACTAGACAGACAAGACTAGACAGACAAGACTAGACAGACAAGACTAGACAGGCAAGACTAGAGAGACAAGACTAGACAGACAAGACTAGACAGACAAGACTAGGCAGACAAGACTAGACAGACAAGACTAGACAGACAAGACTAGACAGACAAGACTAGACAGACAAGACTAGACAGACAAGACTAGACAGACAAGACTAGACAGACAAGACTAGACAGACAAGACTAGACAGACAAGACTAGACAGACAAGACTAGACAGACAAGACTAGACAGACAAGACTAGACAGACAAGACTAGACAGACAAGACTAGACAGACAAGACTAGACAGACAAGACTAGACAGACAAGACAAGACTAGACAGACAAGACTAGACAGACAAGACTAGACAGATAAGACTAGACAGACAAGACTAGACAGACTAGACAGACAAGACTAGACAGACAAGACTAGACAGACAAGACTAGACAGACAAGACTAGACAGACAAGACTAGACAGACAAGACTAGACAGACAAGACTAGACAGACAAGACTAGACAGACAAGACTAGACAGACAAGACTAGACAGACAAGACTAGACAGACAAGACTAGACAGACAAGACTAGACAGACAAGACTAGACAGTCAAGACTAGACAGACAAGACTAGACAGACAAGACTAGACAGACAAGACTAGACAGACAAGACTAGACAGACAAGACTAGACAGACAAGACTAGACAGACTAGACTAGACAGACAAGACTAGACAGACAAGACTAGACAGACAAGACTAGACAGACAAGACTAGACAGACAAGACTAGACAGACAAGACTAGACAGACAAGACTAGACAGACAAGACTAGACAGACAAGACTAGACAGACAAGACTAGACAGACAAGACTAGACAGACAAGACTAGACAGACAAGACTCGACAGACAAGACTAGACAGACAAGACTAGGCAGACAAGACTAGACAGACAAGACTAGACAGACAAGACTAGACAGACAAGACTAGACAGACAAGACTAGACAGACATGACTAGACAGACAAGACTAGACAGACAAGACTAGGCAGACAAGACAAGACAGACAAGACTAGACAGACAAGACTGGACAGACAAGACTAAACAAACAAGACTAGACAGACAAGACTAGACAGACAAGACTAGACAGACAAGACTAGACAGGCAAGACTAGAGAGACAAGACTAGACAGACAAGACTAGACAGACAAGACTAGGCAGACAAGACTAGACAGACAAGACTAGACAGACAAGACTAGACAGACAAGACTAGACAGACAAGACTAGACAGACAAGACTAGACAGACAAGACTAGACAGACAAGACTAGACAGACAAGACTAGACAGACAAGACTAGACAGACAAGACTAGACAGACAAGACTAGACAGACAAGACTAGACAGACAAGACTAGACAGACAAGACTAGACAGACAAGACTAGACAGACAAGACAAGACTAGACAGACAAGACTAGACAGACAAGACTAGACAGATAAGACTAGACAGACAAGACTAGACAGACTAGACAGACAAGACTAGACAGACAAGACTAGACAGACAAGACTAGACAGACAAGACTAGACAGACAAGACTAGACAGACAAGACTAGACAGACAAGACTAGACAGACAAGACTAGACAGACAAGACTAGACAGACAAGACTAGACAGACAAGACTAGACAGACAAGACTAGACAGACAAGACTAGACAGACAAGACTAGACAGACAAGACTAGACAGACAAGACTAGACAGACAAGACTAGACAGACAAGACTAGACAGACAAGACTAGACAGACAAGACTAGACAGACAAGACTAGACAGACAAGACTAGACAGACAAGACTAGACAGACAAGACTAGACAGACAAGACAAGACTAGACAGACAAGACTAGACAGACAAGACTAGACAGACAAGACTAGACAGACAAGACTAGACAGACTAGACAGACAAGACTAGACAGACAAGACTAGACAGACAAGACTAGACAGACAAGACTAGACAGACAAGACTAGACAGACAAGACTAGACAGACAAGACTAGACAGACAAGACTAGACAGACAAGACTAGACAGACAAGACTAGACAGACAAGACTAGACAGACAAGACTAGACAGACAAGACTAGACAGACAAGACTAGACAGACAAGACTAGACAGACAAGACTAGACAGACAAGACTAGACAGACAAGACTAGACAGACAAGACTAGACAGACAAGACTAGACAGACAAGACTAGACAGACAAGACTAGACAGACAAGACTAGACAGACAAGACTAGACAGACAAGACTAGACAGACAAGACTAGACAGACAAGACTAGACAGACAAGACTAGACAGACAAGACTAGACAGACAAGACTAGACAGACAAGACTAGACAGACAAGACTAGACAGACAAGACTAGACAGACAAGACTAGACAGACAAGACTAGACAGACAAGACTAGACAGACAAGACTAGACAGACAAGACTAGACAGACAAGACTAGACAGACAAGACTAGACAGACAAGACTAGACAGACAAGACTAGACAGACAAGACTAGACAGACAAGACTAGACAGACAAGACTAGACAGACAAGACTAGACAGACAAGACTAGACAGACAAGACTAGACAGACAAGACTAGACAGACAAGACTAGACAGACAAGACTAGACAGACAAGACTAGACAGACAAGACTAGACAGACAAGACTAGACAGACAAGACTAGACAGACAAGACTAGACAGACAAGACTAGACAGACAAGACTAGACAGACAAGACTAGACAGACAAGACTAGACAGACAAGACTAGACAGACAAGACTAGACAGACAAGACTAGACAGACAAGACTAGACAGACAAGACTAGACAGACAAGACTAGACAGACAAGACTAGACAGACAAGACTAGACAGACAAGACTAGACAGACAAGACTAGACAGACAAGACTAGACAGACAAGACTAGACAGACAAGACTAGACAGACAAGACTAGACAGACAAGACAAGACTAGACAGACAAGACTAGACAGACAAGACTAGACAGATAAGACTAGACAGACAAGACTAGACAGACTAGACAGACAAGACTAGACAGACAAGACTAGACAGACAAGACTAGACAGACAAGACTAGACAGACAAGACTAGACAGACAAGACTAGACAGACAAGACTAGACAGACAAGACTAGACAGACAAGACTAGACAGACAAGACTAGACAGACAAGACTAGACAGACAAGACTAGACAGACAAGACTAGACAGACAAGACTAGACAGACAAGACTAGACAGACAAGACTAGACAGACAAGACTAGACAGACAAGACTAGACAGACAAGACTAGACAGACAAGACTAGACAGACAAGACTAGACAGACAAGACTAGACAGACAAGACTAGACAGACAAGACTAGACAGACAAGACTAGACAGACAAGACTAGACAGACAAGACTAGACAGACAAGACTAGACAGACAAGACTAGACAGACAAGACTAGACAGACAAGACTAGACAGACAAGACTAGACAGACAAGACTAGACAGACAAGACTAGACAGACAAGACTAGACAGACAAGACTAGACAGACAAGACTAGACAGACTAGACTAGACAGACAAGACTAGACAGACAAGACTAGACAGACAAGACTAGACAGACAAGACTAGACAGACAAGACTAGACAGACAAGACTAGACAGACAAGACTAGACAGACAAGACTAGACAGACAAGACTAGACAGACAAGACTAGACAGACAAGACTAGACAGACAAGACTCGACAGACAAGACTAGACAGACAAGACTAGGCAGACAAGACTAGACAGACAAGACTAGACAGACAAGACTAGACAGACAAGACTAGACAGACAAGACTAGACAGACATGACTAGACAGACAAGACTAGACAGACAAGACTAGGCAGACAAGACAAGACAGACAAGACTAGACAGACAAGACTGGACAGACAAGACTAAACAAACAAGACTAGACAGACAAGACTAGACAGACAAGACTAGACAGACAAGACTAGACAGACAAGACTAGACAGGCAAGACTAGAGAGACAAGACTAGACAGACAAGACTAGACAGACAAGACTAGGCAGACAAGACTAGACAGACAAGACTAGACAGACAAGACTAGACAGACAAGACTAGACAGACAAGACTAGACAGACAAGACTAGACAGACAAGACTAGACAGACAAGACTAGACAGACAAGACTAGACAGACAAGACTAGACAGACAAGACTAGACAGACAAGACTAGACAGACAAGACTAGACAGACAAGACTAGACAGACAAGACTAGACAGACAAGACTAGACAGACAAGACTAGACAGACAAGACTAGACAGACAAGACAAGACTAAACAGACAAGACTAGACAGACAAGACTAGACAGATAAGACTAGACAGACAAGACTAGACAGACTAGACAGACAAGACTAGACAGACAAGACTAGACAGACAAGACTAGACAGACAAGACTAGACAGACAAGACTAGACAGACAAGACTAGACAGACAAGACTAGACAGACAAGACTAGACAGACAAGACTAGACAGACAAGACTAGACAGACAAGACTAGACAGACAAGACTAGACAGACAAGACTAGACAGTCAAGACTAGACAGACAAGACTAGACAGACAAGACTAGACAGACAAGACTAGACAGACAAGACTAGACAGACAAGACTAGACAGACAAGACTAGACAGACTAGACTAGACAGACAAGACTAGACAGACAAGACTAGACAGACAAGACTAGACAGACAAGACTAGACAGACAAGACTAGACAGACAAGACTAGACAGACAAGACTAGACAGACAAGACTAGACAGACAAGACTAGACAGACAAGACTAGACAGACAAGACTAGACAGACAAGACTCGACAGACAAGACTAGACAGACAAGACTAGGCAGACAAGACTAGACAGACAAGACTAGACAGACAAGACTAGACAGACAAGACTAGACAGACAAGACTAGACAGACATGACTAGACAGACAAGACTAGACAGACAAGACTAGGCAGACAAGACAAGACAGACAAGACTAGACAGACAAGACTGGACAGACAAGACTAAACAAACAAGACTAGACAGACAAGACTAGACAGACAAGACTAGACAGACAAGACTAGACAGACAAGACTAGACAGACAAGACTAGACAGACAAGACTAGACAGACAAGACTAGACAGACAAGACTAGACAGACAAGACTAGACAGACAAGACTAGACAGACAAGACTAGACAGACAAGACTAGACAGACAAGACTAGACAGACAAGACTAGACAGACAAGACTAGACAGACAAGACTAGACAGACAAGACTAGACAGACAAGACTAGACAGACAAGACTAGACAGTCAAGACTAGACAGACAAGACTAGACAGACAAGACTAGACAGACAAGACTAGACAGACAAGACTAGACAGACAAGACTAGACAGACAAGACTAGACAGACTAGACTAGACAGACAAGACTAGACAGACAAGACTAGACAGACAAGACTAGACAGACAAGACTAGACAGACAAGACTAGACAGACAAGACTAGACAGACAAGACTAGACAGACAAGACTAGACAGACAAGACTAGACAGACAAGACTCGACAGACAAGACTAGACAGACAAGACTAGGCAGACAAGACTAGACAGACAAGACTAGACAGACAAGACTAGACAGACAAGACTAGACAGACATGACTAGACAGACAAGACTAGACAGACAAGACTAGGCAGACAAGACAAGACAGACAAGACTAGACAGACAAGACTGGACAGACAAGACTAAACAAACAAGACTAGACAGACAAGACTAGACAGACAAGACTAGACAGACAAGACTAGACAGACAAGACTAGACAGGCAAGACTAGAGAGACAAGACTAGACAGACAAGACTAGACAGACAAGACTAGGCAGACAAGACTAGACAGACAAGACTAGACAGACAAGACTAGACAGACAAGACTAGACAGACAAGACTAGACAGACAAAACTAGACAGACAAGACTAGACAGACACGACTAGACAGACAAGAGAAGTCGGATAAAACTACGCCGACAAGACTAGACAGACACGTCTTGGCAGACAAGACTAGACAGGCAAGACTAGACTGGCAATACTAGATAGACAAGACTAGACAGACAAGATTAGACAGACAAGATTAAACAGATAAGACTAGACAGACAAGACTAAATAGTGGTTCTGGGGAAACTTTTATTAAACCCCCTATTCAACTTTCGCTTTTAGTATGCGGCACCCCGGTATCGCATATTTTGCAATCACTCAGGGTGGGCAGCCCGGATGGTTAGTGAAAACCGCCCTAGTTGTCGCCTCACTAACCAGGATTCGAACCCAGGTCTCCCGCCTTGAACAGACAGTAGGTCAGACAGATTTAGACAGACAGGACTTAGAGGTCATGAATGGATGCCCCAAAAGGGGAATTTTCCCCGAGAAGTGGAAAGTGGCAAAACTATTGCTACTCGGCAAACAAAATAATCTAACGAATGAAGCTGCTGGATTCGGACAACTCTGTCTTCTGGACGTAGGAGGTAAGCTCCTTGAACAATTACTACTAGGAAAAATCAGGCAGGAAATACATCTGTAGGAGAAACGTTCGGTTTTAGACCAAGTAGATGAACTACTGACGCCATAAGAAAGGTGGTGGAGGTAGCGGTGGTTGCCAACGACGGAACACGGAGGACAAGAAAGATCTGTCTTCTAATAACGCTCGACGTGAGAAATGCATTCAACTCCGCAGGGTGGCAGAACATCATGGACGAGGCGACAGATGCAGGGCTACCACCCTACCTTCTCCGTATAATCTGAAGATACCTTAGAAACAGGAAAATTGTTATAGAGGCAGAAAATATAAGAGTAGAGCACGATATCAGCAGTGTCATCCCACAGGGCTCAGTAGTGGGCGCAACACTATGGAACATCCTCTATGATGGAGTGCTCAGGCTAAAACTGCCAAGGAGCCGATGTAGTTGGTTTTGCTGACGACCTGGCTATAATAATCAGCGAAAAAACATAAAATATAGTTGCGTGTAAAGCAAACGAAGCTAAGCCTACCAACCGAAAAGACTGGCTGTCGTAATTGCAGGCAAGAGACAGTTGTGCCCGATAAAGATGCCACAATAACGCCCAAAAACGCGGTGAAGTACCTAGGTGTAATCATCGATAAAAGTCTGTCGTTCAACAACCACGTCTCTAAAGCGGCGGAGAAAGTGCAGAAAACGACTGCTGCGCTGGAGCGGCTAATGCCGAACGTGAGGGGTCCCACTGCGAGTAAAAGAAGGCTGCTGTGTTCGGTGGCCCACTTAATGATGCTCTACGGAGCGGCAGTATGGGGAAAGGCCATGATGAGGCGAAAAAACAAAGAAAGTACAATGGAAACTGGCACTAAAAGTCAGTAACGCATACAGGATAGTACGAAGGGAAGCCATTCTCGCGATCTCTGGCATGCTGCCCATCGAACATCTGGTGACGGAGAGAACAAACACGTATACAAACTCCGATTAACGATGTCAAAGAAAGAAGCTAGAAACAGATCGACTGATACGGTGTATAAGACCTGGCAGGACGAATGAGACAACACAGAAAAAGGAAAGTGGACAAGAAGCATAATACCAGACGTACAGAAATGGGTCAGCAGAAAACACGGTGAGGTACACACAAGTACACAGTGGCCATGGTTGTTTCCGAAACTATCTACATAGGTACTATTATCATGCATAGTACTATTATCAAAATCTTCAAACTCAACAATATATAAATAATTATCTACATATGATTGGAAAAGCCACAGACGCTATGTGCGAATACTGCGGAGCCCAGGACAACTTGATTCGTAACGTATTTGAATGTATACATTGGAAAGAGGCCAGAAAAGATCTACCAGAAACAATACACCTAGCTGACTTTGTAGACAAAATTATTGAGACAGATAAGAACTGGAAAATAGTAGAGAGTGTAATTCGGCTAATACTAACCCAGAAAGAGAAGGACGAAAAGGCCCGCCAGAAAAAAAAAAAGCAGGCAGGCAAATGTAGGTAAACGAAAGATATACGAAATCTTAGCGGCTAACCCAATGAAGTTATGCGAAGAGCAGTCCCATTGGGTTCACACAACATGAGTGAGGGGTTTTAGTTGGTAGGCTCGGCCAAGGGGTCCTGAATCCAACTACCTGGTGCCTTTGAGGTTTCCCCTCCTCCCGCAAAAAAAGGCAGACACGATTAGATAAATAGGACTAGACAAAGTGGGTTAGACATACAGGACCAGAGAGACAGGACCAGATAGGTAATACTAGACAGACAGGACTAGGCACAAAAGAGTAAAGTAAAAAAAAAACTAAATAGTTAAAACTATACAGGCAAGAAATCATACAAGAGCAGATAAACAAGATTGTATGTACTAGTCTATGCAGGCTGTAGCTTATAAGACATTCATTTATTTACATTAATTGCTATTTGTTTTCCTCACTGGTAAACATATCACGTAGTTTTACGTTTTTCTTTTCTATTGGATCCGTTTCACGAATATTCGTTTTTTCGGTTTTTAAGTATTTAGAATTATTAATCAAAAGGCGAATAGTTAAAAAACACATTTTTTTTATAAATAGAATTGTGTATTCGTATTGAAATATTTTGCAAATTTATAAAAACCTAAACGATTTGTATGAAATGTACCCTACACCTATTGAGGTTTAGGGATAAACAATGCATTGGAAACAGTTTGAGTGTTTCCACCGAATTACAAAACAAATACAAAAAATAACTGTATTACTTGATAATAAATGTTTCGTTATTTATAAAATGGAAAATAAAAATAAACAAAACGTTACGATACCGTTCGTATAGTAAGTCTATTAATAGACTGAAATTTAAACGCGTTTTACCTACAAGCATTAATTTTAGAATATTTTATCAATTAAATAACTAAAATAGAGAGAGCATATATTTATTGCATACTTTATACAAAGGGCTATCGACCATGAGGTCCTTATGCCCTAACTGAAATATTTACATAGATTTACATGTAATTTGATGCGCGATAAATTTACCAGTAATTAAAAATAAAATGAAACGATTATTATTTATTTTCAAGTTTAAATTGTTGTTGAAACTTTTTGCATATTAATCTAGCTTGTCGCTGAAACTATTTATTCTAATATCAACGGAATGGTTAGTTTATAACAGCAATTAGCAAGGAAAAGTAAATAGCATTGCGTCACTCATTAATAGAAATGATTTAAAATCACAATTAGAACAATGAAAAATAAAGAACGTCTAGTCAAGTATATTTTATTGTATTATTTATTTGTTAATAGCATTAACATTTCCAATGGCAATACGACCTCTGATTAGCTTTAATTTGGTGGAAGTTTTTTTTGTTGTGTGACAATAACATTAGTTTTCTTGGAAATGCTTAGTAAAAATTATTTGACACGAAATGATTTATTGTTTTCTTCGTTCTCTAAATTTCATTATTAGAACATTTCACGTTTATTTAATTTTTTCAATAAAAATATTAGGTCAAACGATGTAATTAACGCAATTACATTACTTGTCCTTCAGTTTCCTTATAACACAAACCTATATTTTACAATATTTATTAATAAACACCCTGTAGAAATTATATGCAATGGAAACTTAACAAAATACTGGATTTAGCGACAAAATATAGCAATGTATGTTTATTCTTGCCTGTCTTGTCTCCTCCGTCTAGTCCTGTTTTCCCAGTATTGTATGTCTAACCTTATATGTCTAGTCTTGTTTCCCTAGTCGTGTCTGTCTACTCATGTTTATCTAGTCTTGTTTGCATAGTGCTGCCTACATTATCTTGTCTACCTACTATTGTCTATTTACTCCTGTCTGTCAAGTTTTGTCTGACCAGTCTTGTCTGTCTAGTCTAGTCTGTCTAGTCTTATCTGTCTAGTCTTGTCTGCCTAGTCTTGTCCGTCTAGTCTTGTCTGCCTAGTCCTGTCTGTCTGGTCGTGTCTGTCTAGTATTGTCTGTGTATCTTGGCTGTGTAGTCTTGAGTGTCTAGTCTTGTCACTCTAGTTTTTTTTGTCTAGTCTTGTCTGTATAGTCTTGTCTGTCTAGTCTTGTCTACGTAGTGCTGTCTGTCTAGCCCTGTCTATCTACTCCAGTCTGTGTAGCCCTGACTGTGTAGTCCTGTATGTCTAATCCTATCTGTCTTCTCCAGTCTGTCTAGTCATATATGTCTAGTCCTGCTTTTCTAGTCCAGCTTGTCTAGTCCAGTCTGTCTGCTCGTGTCTGTCTAGTCTTATCAGCCTAGTCTAGTCAGTCTGTCTAGTCATGTCTGTCTAGGCATGTCTGTCTATTCCTGTCTGTCTAGTCATGTCGGTCTAGTCCTGTCTGTCTAGTCTTCTCATCCTAGTCTAGTCTGTCTAGACTTGTCTGGCTAGTCTTCTCTTTCTAGTCTTGCCTGTCTAATCTTGTCTGTCTGGTCTTGTCTGTCTATTCTTGTGTCTTATCTTGTCTGTCTAGTCCTGTCTGTCTAGTCGCCTGTCTAGTCTCCTCCGTCTAGTCCTGTTTGCCCAGTCTTGTATGTCTAACCTTATCTGCCTAGTCTTATTTCTCTAGTCGTGTCTGTCTACTCATGTTTATCTAGTGTTGTTTGACTAGTGCTGCCTACATTATCTTGTCTACCTACTATTGTCTATCTACTCCTGTCTGACCAGTCTTGTCTGTCTAGTGTAGTCTGTCTAGTCTTATCTGTCTAGTCTTGTCTGCCTGTCCTCCTCGGTGGTGTAGTTGACAACATACCCGCCTTTCAATGCGGGAGACCCGGGTTCGAATCCTGGTCGGAGAGACAACAACTAGGGCGGTTTTTCAGTAAACCGTCCGGGCTGCCCACCCTGAATGAATGCAAAATATGCGATACCAGGGTGGCGCATACTAAAAGGCAAGGTGGAATAAGGGGTTTAGTGAGTCTTGTCTGCCTAGTCTTGTCCGTCTAGTCTTGTCTGCCTAGTCCTGTCTGTCTGGTCGTGTCTGTCTAGTATTGTCTGTTTAGTCTTGTCTGCTTAGTCTTGGCTGTGTAGTCTTGAGTGTCTAGTTTTGTGACTCTAGTTTTTTCTGTCTAGTCTTGTCTGTATAGTCTTGTCTGTCTAGTCTTGTCTACCTAGTCCTGTCTGTCTAGCCCTGTCTATCTACTCCAGTCTGTCTAGTCATGTCTGTGTAGTCATGTCTGTCTTCTCCAGTCTTTCTAGTCATATATGTCTAGTCCTGCTTTTCTAGTCCAGCTTGTCTAGTCCAGTCTGTCTGCTCATGTCTGTCTAGTCTTGTCAGCCTAGTCTAGTCAGTCTGTCTAGTCTTGTCAGCCTAGTCTAGTCAGTCTGTCTAGTCATGTCTGTCTAGGCATGTCTGTCTAGTCCTGTCTATCTAGTCTTCTCATCCTAGTCTAGTCGGGCTAGTCTTGTCTTTCTAGTCTTGTCTGTCTAATCTTGTCTGTCTGGTCTTGTCTGTCTATTCTTGTCTGTCTTGTCTTGTTTGTCTAGTTCTGTCTGTCTAGTCCTGTCTGTCTAGCCTTGTCTGTCTGTAAACTATTAAACTGTTATGTCCAGAATACAAGCGAGTAAAAAAGGAGCTACGTCAACTCATTAACAAATCAAAACAAAGCCATTGGAAAAAATTGTGCACAGACCTAAATAAGGACACATGGGAAGACGCGTTCCAAATTATAAGAAGAAACCTCATTTGAAGATCTTGCGGCCGAATTCCGCAAGATCTTCAAATGACTATGGAAGGAGTACGTCAGGTAGCGGACGTACTATTCCCGAAACATACACCCTTTAATTGGGTACGACCTGAAGTTCACACAACGCGCCCCTTTACGGAAGAGGAACTATCGCTGGCGAGTAAACGTATTACAAATTGCAGAACACCGGGACCCGATGGCATACTACCCGCGATTGTCAAATTAACCAGTAGATCACCCTAAATTCGTCTTAGACGTAATAAATAGTTTGTTAACTGCCGGGAACTTCCCAGTCATATGGAAACGTGCAAAAATCTCACTAATTTGAAAAGGAGATAAACCGAGGAGATCCCACAGCCTACAGACCCATGTGCCTATTGGATGTGTCTGGTAAGCTACTTGAGCAGCTCTTGCTACTAAGGCTAAATGGAGAGATTGAGGCGGGAGGCGGTTTGTCCGAAAACCAATATGGGTTTAGAGAAGGTAGATCCACCATCAATGCCTTAAGCGCTGTCCTGGAAATCGCAGAAAATAGCTAAAAACGGAACCCTAACATTTGATGTTAGAACCGCTTTTAATAGCGCATCGTGGATAATTTAATAATAATAAAAAATAATTTAATAGCATATCATGGACAGTCTGACAAGAAGGGGTAGGTATATCTCCGTACCTGTTGCGCATGTTAAGAAGCTACTTCAGCTGTCGAAGCATTATACTGCAAGGAGACCAGGAAAAAGAAGAGAGAAAAATCAACTGTGTCGCCCCACAGGGTTTGATACTAGGCCCCACCCTGTGGAACGTGCTATATGACGAAGCACTTACAATGAGGCTGCCATTGGGGGCCAACGTAATCGGCTTAGCAGACGATATCGCACTAGTTGTCACAGCAAAAACAGAGCAAGGCTTAATGAACTTGTAAATGTTCTGAGTATGTGACGCAACGCTCAAGAAAAGAGGGAAACGCACAAGGAAAAAATGGTATACTGGTGGAGCGAAGAAATTTCAAGCTTAAGGATGTATCGCAGCGAAAAGAAAGTAACAGCGACAAATAACAAGAAAAGGAGATGAAGAAAAGACCAATGCACCAATAAGCAAAGACTAATATCTCAAAAAACAACTGAGGCATGAAATAAACACGACCAAGCAAAAACATTGTAAGAAACTGTGCGAAGACCTGGACTACGAGACATGGGGAGATGCCTTCCAAATCTGCAGGAAAAGGCTGAAGGTCCAACAACCAAGTATCAAAATGCCTATGAAGGAAATCAAACGCATAGTTGATGAAGTTTTTCCACGTCTGGAGCTAGTGAGATGGCAGTAACCAACAGTAGAAAAGGTATAGCTGTTCACATAAGAAGAACTAATAAACGCATTAAAGCGGATGCGTAAAAGAAAACCCCAGGTCTGGACGGAATACCTACTGAAATAATAAAACTCTCCACTGAGCAGGAACCGCAGTTCTTGCTAGACGTAATAAACGAGCATCTACCTGCCGGAAACTTCCCGAATAGATGGAAACGGGTTTCGCCCGTTTCCATCTATTCGGGAAGTAGTGGTAGGGGAACCCACATCATACAGGCCATTATGCCTGTTAGCTACTTTGGGGAAGCTCTTAGAACACCTACTATTCCAGATATAACATATATAACAGATATTGAATCGGGAGCTGGATTGTCGAGTAACCAATACGGCTTCAGAGAAGGCAAATCCACCAACCATGCTATAGAAGCCGTCATGAAGATCGCAGGTAATGTTAAATAAGGCACCCAAAGATCACGAAGAATATGTGCATTAATAATACTGGACGTACGAAATGCTTTTAACATAGCCGATTGGAAACTCATCAATTATATAAAATCAGGAAATCTAGCTCCCGCATCGTCCGCAAAACCTATTAGCCTAGCTCCCTGCGGAAGTTTTAACCTGAGGACTCCATCATAAAGTACGTTCCACAGAGTGGGGCCCATAACCGATCCCTGTGGTGCGTCATTACTAACTATTATTTCCTCGGTTTCGTCATTTGTTTGCAAAATACTGGTGAAATAGCATTGAATAATTCTTAGCGGGTAAAGAATTATTCAGTGCTATTTCACCAGTATTTTGCAAAGAGTCATTTGTTTGCAAAATACTGGTGAAACCGAGGAAATAATAGTTAGTAATGACGCACCACAGGGATCAGTTATGGGCCCCACTCTGTGGAACGTACTTTATGATGGAGTCCTCAGGTTAAAACTTCCGGAGTGAGCTAGGCTAATAGGTTTTGCGGACAATTTAGCTCTTGTAATAACAGTAAAGTCGGAACAGACGGTGATGCTAACTGCAAACCAGGCAATATTCCAAATTAACTGTTGGATGCAATCCAAAAAATTAAATCTCCAACCAGAGAAAACAGAAACAGCCCTACTAACGGGACTGAGGAAGCTTGCGCCCATAACTTTCCAAATAAACAACGTTAGCATCGCCCCAAATGAGTCGTCAAAATACCTAGGTGTCATCATAGACAAGAGGCTCTCCTTCATTCCTCATCTTAATGAAGCCGCAGCAAAAGGTATGAGAGCAATGGCAGCAATGGAAAAACTCATGCCTAACGTAGGGGAGCTGAAGAGCTGTAAACGGAGAGCACTCAGTTGCGTGGTCCAGTCAGTGATGCTATACGGGACGATATGACATATCTAGAGAAACTAGCAAAACTAGAAAACTAGCACTAAGGATTTGCTGCGCATATAAAACAGTGTCTGGCGACGATGCCCTGGTATACCACCTCTTGAGTTACCTGCCAAAGAGAGAAAGGAACTATATGAAGCAGGCTCTAGCAAAAATGACAGGAAATTACTAGAAATAATCTGTACGATAAAACGCAGAGTGGGAAAACTCAATGGTGGGCGTCAGATAAAGGGCAATGGATGAGGCAGCTAATACTCAAAATAGTTCCATGGATAAGCAGAAAATACGGAGAAATTGATTACCATCTAATCCAATTTCTTACTGGGCATAGCTGCTATAAAGATTATTTACAGCAAATACGAAGTATTAATCTGTGTGAATCTGCGTGAATATTGTGTTGAAGAAGACTCAGGTACCCACACAATATTTGAATGCTGTAAATGAACCACAGACAGTGATCTCGAAAAATCAAATATGGACAAAAGCTTCGAACCCAGAAGTGTTATAGACTACATGTTAGGGAGCAAGGAAATCTGGGACAAGATACACATTTTATTACACAACTTATGTTTTCTCAAATTTATTTTAGTATAAATAATATTTTAGTGTTATCTGATTAGTCTTGTTCATCTAGTCTGGTCCATCTACTCTTGTTCATCTAGTCTAGCCTTGTCGATTAAGTGTCATCAGTGATTATTATCTAATAAGTTAACGCGGCTAATCCGACCGAAAATTAAATCATTTCTGTAATCTTAATGTTCACAAATATCAGACAATAAGTTTTAATCCTTGGATTTAGATATAATATTCGCATACTTAATCTCCAAAAATTTAATCTGAAAAAAACTCAAATAAATTAAAAACTTACGTAACATTTTTTATCTTTTATATAAATAATTGAAAACCTGTCTGTCTACCGACACTTTTCTTAATTGTTTTGTCTTATTATTCTTAATTGTCTGTCTAGTAACGTCTAACTTCTTTTGTCTGTGTAGTATTGCCTGTTTAGTTCTCTCTATTTAATCTAGTCTGTCTAGTCTTTGCGATTTAGCTTTGTCAGTCTATTTTTTTCTGTCTAGTTTTACTGCTTTTGTTTTCTCTGACAAGTCTTATATGTCTGGTCATATTTACCTAGTTTTGTCTATATTAGCATTAATTATTTAGCCTTGCCTATCTGGTCCCAATTATCTAGTCTTTTCTATCTAGACGTGTCTGTCTAATATTTTCCACTTAGCCTTTGTGTGCAGGTTTGTTTGTATAGACCAGTCTGTTTAGCGGGAGACCAGGGTTCAATTCCCGGTCTGGGAGGCAATAACTAGAGCGGTTTTCGCTAACTGCGCGGCTATCTACCCTGAATGAATGCGAAATATGCGATAACGGGGTGGTGCATAGTAAAAGCCAAAGTGGAATAAGAGGTTTAGTGAGAGCTTCCCTAAAAAAAAAACACTTTTTAAAGACCTGTGTGTCTAGTCTGCTATTGTCTATTCTCCCTATTGTCTTTTATGTTTGTTATGTGAGTTATTTAGTCGAAGTTGAAGCATCCATTATGTAGTCTATATGTCATGATTTCTAAATTATTTTTACAGTTTGTCGAATGTTTTTGAGTCCGATGTTGAGTTTTTTTTTTATAGTTGAAAAGAAAAACAATTTGTAGATAACCAATGCATGCAAAAATATATATATTGAAATTTATGTCAAGCAACAAAGTGAATATGCAAATTATTCAGTTATTTATGCGCGTTAACTATTTACCTTGAAATTGTGGAAAATATTAGTGTTCACTTAATTTGTGGCATTAAAATCGTAAATGCAAAAATCTTTTATATATATATATATATATATATATATATATATATATATATATATATATATAATGTAATGTTTTATTGCTATTTTAATTTTTCGCAGTGCATTGAAGAATATTGGAGCGATTTTCATAGTTTCGCTTGGCATAAACAAATGATTGAGTGCAATTATTGATAACAGGTCGAAATGTTTAATTGGATGAATTATTTATGAGCGTTGTGTTTTTCTTCTCCTCCTGCTCGAAAAATAAAATAAAACAAATTTCGACCTTGCATTGGGAAAAATACCATAAAATATTCGCTCTTTGTTTCTCTTGCCATAACTTATTCATTTTTATGTAACTTTCAGCAATAAAAAAAATTACAGACAAAACAAACAAACAACGTTCGAACGCATAAACAAGGCGGAACAACATTTAGTTATTTAGAATTTTGAGTGTCTAAATTTGGTTAAATATTAAAACATTAAAAAAAAAACACTATAAAATATACAAAATTTAGGGCAGAAGGACCTTGTGGTCGATAGCCCTTTGTATAAAGTATACAATAAATTTATTCTCTCTATACAAAATTTGAAAAACTAGACTGGAGGAAACAACAAGAAATAGTAGATATTCGAAATAGTCTAGGCCAGGGGTTCGCAGCCAATAATTTTAGACAAATCTTGATTTTCAATTTGAATAATTTTGCAATGTCTAGATTTGGCCCATATTCAAGTTTTATTGGTACTTACGTATTAACGCCACCACCGCTATATATTGGATCGAGAGTTCGCGCTGCCGGGCGTATGTTTTGATTTATCTGTCCGCTTCGCGGCGGGCAACCTAATCTAACCGGGGTTAAAACATAACACAAGTATTTTTAGTTTTAAAAATGTTTTAATTTAAAAAAAAAATTTATTTTATAGATTTATCATAAAAATTTTAGGTGTAGATTGGCGGCATTTCAAAATGTAGCGGTGATGGCGTTAATACGTAAGTACCGTTTTATTTCTAATAATCGGGTGCACGTGCGTTTAAGTTTGGAGAGAGAAGATCATTAATTCGATAATGATGAGCGGGGGTGGTTTTTTATTTTTTCAAAATCTAGTAAGATCGGCCTAATATTATCTGTGTACTCCTATCTAGTCTACTCTCCTCTTGTTTGTCTCCTACTCCGTTTGGTTTCCACGGAATTTTTGCAACAAAGTTAAAATATCCCTGAAAATATTTATTTTGAAAATCGAGAAAGAATGTTCTATTTTTTAATAAAAAATCACATTTGGGCGGCTAAAAATGCACATTTTGACCTCCGGTTACGATCCCTGGCATATATTGATATTTCCCAAATTAATGCAATTTAAAATAAATTGTTAACTGTCAAATATTGAAAATTGAAAATATTGAAAAATTTGAATAAATTGTTAACTGTCAAATATTGAACACATATTGTCTACTCTTGTCTGGTCTTGAGTGGTCTTTTCTGGGCTTGCCTGATTTTGTCTGGTCTTGTCAGGCCTTGTCTAGACTTGTCCGGTCTTGCCTGGTCTTGTTCGGTCTTGTCTGTTCATCTCAGGTTTGTCTGGTCTAACCTGATCTTGTCTGGTGTTGTCTGCTCTTGTCTGGTCTACTTTGCTCTTGCGCGGATTTGACTGGTCTTGTCTTGTCTGGTTTGATTTGGTCTTGTCTGATCTTGTCTGGTCCTATCTACTCTTGTCTGGTATTGTCTGGTCTTGCCTAGTCTAGTCTGCTCTTGTCTGGTCTGCTTTGCTGTTGTGCGGATTTTCCTGGTCTTGTCTGGTCTTGTCTTGTCTGGTTTTTCTTGGTCTTGCTTGGTCTTGTCTGATCTTGTATGGTGTTGTCTGGTCTTGCATAGTCTAGTCTAGTCTTGCCTAGACTTGTCTGATCCTGTCTAATGTTGTCTACTCTTGTCTCGTCTAGTCTGGACTCTACTGAGCTTGCTTGGTTTTGGTCTTGTCAGGCTCTGTTTAGTCATGTCCGGTCTTGTCTGGTCTTTTCCCAGTTAGTTTTCTCAGTTTCTTAGTCTGCTCTTTTATGCCCTTGTTTGATCTTGTCTGGTATTCTCTGGTCTTTTCTGGTCTTGTCTTGTTTGGTCTGATCTGCTCCGGTCTGGTCTGCTCTGGTCTGATATGTTCTTGCTTAGTCTTCTATGGTCTGCTCTGCTCTTGTGTGGACTTGTCTGGTTTTGTCTGGTACACGCCAGCTAGTCTCATTATCATCTAGTCTCATATAGTCCATCAAATCTTGTTTAGTCTTGTCTAATATTATAACCTAAGTGGTGTCAAGTCCTGCCTACATGAGTCTACACAACTTACAACAACTAAACGTTTGTAAAATATTGATTTAACTTCTAAATGAAACAAATATTTGGAGAATAAAGAAACTAATTAGTAATAAAGTTTACTAGTCAGGGCTAGTCCTGCCTAGTCTTGTATAGTATTGTCTGGTCTTGCCTTGTCTGGTCTCGTTTTGTCTGGCCTTGTCTGGTCTGGTCTTGTCCGGTGTTGGCTGGTCTTTTCTGGCGTTGTTCTAGGGTTTGGTCTTATCTAGGCTTATTTGGTCTTGTCTGAGCTGGTCTAGTCTTGTCTCCGTTTGACTGGTCTTGTCTGGTCTTGTCTGAACAGGTCTGGTCTTGTCTGGTCTTCTCTGGTCTGCTTTGCTATTCTGCGGATTTGCCTGGTTTTGTCTGGTTCACGCAAGCTAGTCTCATTTACATCTATACTCGTACCGGCGAGAGAATGCATCTCGTCTCGACGAGTTTAGCATTGTTCTGCGCATACCCCCATTTTATTTCGAGTGCGCGGTGATTACTCGTCCGTATTTGAAAAGCTGACGCATATTTCTTAACTCAAACCAATCTGCGCGTACCTTAGTCTTCTCTAATCTTAGTGGTGTCTAGTTCTGTCTACATGCCTGGTGGGTTTGTGATCTTCTCTGGGCTTGTCTAGTCTTGTCTTGCTTTGACCGGTCTTGTATGATTTTGTCTGGTCTTGTCTGATCATGTCTTATCTTATCTGGTCTTGTCTGGTCTTGTATGTTCTTGTCTGGTCCTGTCTGGTCTTGTCTGGTCTTGTCTGGCCTTGTTTGGTCTTGTCTGGTCCTATCTGCTTTTGTCTTGTCTTGTTTGCTCTTTTCGGATCTTGCCTGGTGTTGTCTGGCCATGTCTGGTCTTGTCTGGCCTTGTTTGGTCTTAATATGTAGAAATAAATAAAATGTCGAACCCACTCCATAAAACGTTTATTAAATAAAATGCAGAATAATAATAATAAAAGTTTTATATAGTGGGTTCGGCATTTTATTTATTTCTACATATTGAACTAAAAATCCTCACTTTGGTCTTGTCTGGTCTTGTCTGGTGTTTTCTCGTCTTGTCAGGATAGGCCTGGTTTCTCTGGCTTTGTCCAGTTCACGTGATCTAGCCATCATCTAGTCTCGTCTAGTCAATCAAATATTGTTTAGTCTTGTCTAATGTTAGTGTTGTCTAGTCGTGACTAGAGCTGGCTAGTCCTGTCTACTTGAGTCTACTGTTGCTATTGGCATTACTCTTATTGATGATTAGCTTATTTTTGGCTTTAAACTTTGGAATTAAATAGACGTGAAAGTAGTTTCAGCTTTTCAGAACAAAAATAAAATTTAAAAAAAATGATTTTAAGGAAAAATCTGGAATTTTGTTCACTTTATTCAAATACATATTTTTTGCTGTTATGAAATGCGAAATATTCTCACGTGTTCTATTGCGCAACCCATATATGCGCGCTATTTGCTCTGCGGTCGAATTTTTCCCCAAACGGGAAAGCGTCCAATCAAATAACAGAAACCCCAGTTTTTATTAAAAATTAACCATCTTAATACCTCCAGCAAACAACATTCCAATTTAATTTCAATCAAGACGAAAGTAATAATTTCATCCCACAGCGTATATTTTTTAATTTATATTATTAAAAATCCATAACCTTCCACGATCAACGAATTATCAAAACTATATTAAAAGAAAGATAATAAAGTCTGAACACAGCCTGAATATATAAATATATTCAACCTTTCCGGAGCTCTATTACACAATTGAGTCTTTTTAGGACTACCAAAACAAATCTCATGTGAAATTTAGCTTTCAGTCTACCTTCGTGGCACTCAACGAAAACGAAAAATAACATTGTCATTTTAAGATCATGTCTGTCTATTAACTTAAGTGGATATCCATCTGCAAACGCGTTTCGAGATTTACCTCTCCTCAGTGCAGCTTTGCTTTTTATGAATAATAATTTGTAAACCACTTACTTGAAACTCACGTGGATGACTGAGATTAGATATTTTTTATTTGACATCTAACAATCTAACCCCATCATCCCGTCATCTAAGTGGGTTTCAAGTAAGTGGTTTACAAATTATTATTCATAAAAAGCAAAGCTGCACTGAGGAGAAATAAATCTCGAAACGTATTTGCAGATGGCTATCCACTTAAGTTAATAGAAAGACATGATCTTAAAAAAACAATGTTATTTTCTGGTTTTCGTTGAGTGCCACGAATGTGGGCTGAAAGCTGGTAAGTAGCTGGCAAATTTCACATGAGATTTGTTTTAGTAGTCCTAAAAAGACTCAGTAATGTTATAGAGCTCCGGAAAGGTTGAATATATTAATATATTCAGGCTGTGTTCCGATATTTTCATTCGTTTAATATAGTTTTGATAATTCGTTGATCGTGGAGGGTTATCAATTTTTAATAATAATTTAATAGGTAGTTTTAAAAAGACTCAATTGTGTTATAGAGCTCCGGAAAGGTTGAATATATTAATATATTCAGGCTGTGTTCCGGATTTATTAAGTTTATATGATTATCTATAATGTAGTATGGTTTTACCAATATTAAAAGAAAGATACTAAAAAACAGACTAATGGATTAGATCACTGAACTAGACTAGAATTAAACAAACTAACGGATTCGATCAGATAACCAGACTATACCTGTTAGTCAGGCAGATTAAATTTAGACAGTCTAAACATACAGACTTTGTACAGACAGGGAGACTAATAATTTATTGTGTTTGTTTCTGATTTTGTGTTTATGAGCACTTCTGCGTAATCAAGAATCCGAATGAACTGTTCTGCATATGTTTAGCAAATGAGATTATGCCATAAAAAATGTGGGGTGGGTGAAAAAAAAAGGGAAAATATGGACGAGTATGTTCAAATTTTATAGGCTTTTTTGCTGTTGTTGCTTTGAGCAAGACAAGTCTGCATGTCGCTTAGAAAAGTGAGGTCTGTTATTACAAATTTATTAAACTTAAGTTAATTATTTTTCTCATTATAAAAAATATAATTTTTGTGTTAGCGATCATATTCAGTGAAAAAAAAAACATTTAATTTTTACAAATTTCATCAAAAATATCAAAATCAGACGGAGAATATTAGTAGTTTATGATACAAGTGGGTGCAAAATAGCCTTTCACATACTTGTATAAAATACTGTTGAATCTACAAAAAATAATTGTTTCTTAGCGATAGTATTTAAAAATTGTAATTTTGACCGACAAAATACTTCAAATCACTGGCACAATAAGGTTAGAACGTTCTGCGCCTCCGTGGCAAAAATTCTCTTTGTTCGTTGTCGATGTAATCTAGGTTAACCTAGATTTAATTAGGACCTAGATTAGGTTATGGTTAGGTTAATTTATATTAAAGCCAGATAAATCTAGTCTAAGAGGCCGAGACTTCTTGAATCAAAATAAGAAACATTATTTCAGTTTTAATATACGTCACTACTTCTACGATATTACAAATTTATTGTCACTACTTCTACGTTTTTTGTTTAGTGACGCGAGTTATTGGCATAGTAACAGCAAGCAGAAATCGTTTAATAATACGACTCCATTTGATTTACATTGAACTTTTACGAATACTTTTACACACGATTATAATACTGGCATCCTTCACATACAATAATTTATGAATGTGTTCATTTTGGTGTGCGAGTAAATAAAACAAAATAAGACTCCTAGTCGTTAACCTTTTAAACATTTGCGTAATATAGATAGAAGATATCTTCTTTCTCTGTTATCAAAAGTTTTACAACAAAACGGTTTA
This sequence comes from Phosphuga atrata, assembly GCA_944588485.1. Taxonomy (NCBI): domain Eukaryota; kingdom Metazoa; phylum Arthropoda; class Insecta; order Coleoptera; family Silphidae; genus Phosphuga; species Phosphuga atrata. Next base: position 2,546,938 of record OX155907.1, on the reverse strand, counting down.
TACCATTAATTAAGACCAAAATTTATACAAAAAGCTATTAAAATATCCCGGCATTGTAAATTCAATTAACACTTTATTAATTAATCTAATTCTCAACTGATGTATTAATCGCGAAGACTAATTCAACAAATATTGTCTTATCTTATCTTATATTGAATGGATAAAAGATAACAATGTTATAATTTTTTTGGCAAATATTGATTAGATTACATCAAGAATAAGAAACATGCAAGTTTGAGATAAAACACGAACTCGAATTTTAGTACATTTTTCAATTAGTAAGTTCAAGTCCATTTAATCCTAGTACAAAATACACAGGCATGTTTGGTCAAGTCTATGTCTTGTCTGTTTGACTAGTCTATATAAAGGAAACTAGACTTAGTGGACTAAGCAGGCAAGATTTGCGAAGATTAGAAAATGCTATTTTTGTCTAGTCTTTAGTATTGACTAGCCAACTAATTTGTCCACTTTATTTAAGTCAAACATTTCGTTCATTGATAATATAAATCAGTTGGTCTCAAATTTAAAAAATGAAAAAAATAAAAGTAAAAAATATAGTTTATATAAAAAAATAAAGTTTTCAAAAATACACTCTGATGATTGTTGTAATGCATCCAGTGATTGTTTTACAAAAACAGTGTTCATCAACCAAACCTTAAATCCTCGTGCTATGAAAGGTTTAAAAGTCCAAACGAATGTAGAAGTTACAGAAATAAATGTTAGGCCTAGGCCGCACTACGGCTAAGCCGACGCGGTTTTTATTCGTGTGATTTTGTGACTCAAGTAAGCTAATACAAGCGGCCTCACTTGCGGTTTTTTACCGCGACTTGTTTTTCCTATAGTGTACTGTGTGTTTCTAAAGCGGTTTCGCGGTTATAGCGGTTACCGCTCGCGGGAAAAAACCGTAGTGCGGCCTCGGCCTATCGACACGAATCGATTATTTGACGACAAATTACACATCAAACTATGTTACACATAGACAACATACAGTAAACAAACTAGACATAGTGGACTAGACAGACAAGACTAGCAAACGGGCCGCAAGAGAATATATGCGTCCATATCGATCAGCGGCTCTTCTGGAGCATGCACGTCGAAAACATAACCGTGAAAGCCGAACGTGTAGGTTCGGCACTTCGTAACCTGATGCCCAGAATGAATGGTCCAATTACAAAGACTAAAAGACTACTAAATGAAGTGGTTAATTCAATCCTCCTCTACGATGTACCGGCCTTGTTGGAGCCTCTAAAAGCAGCCATCAACCGAAACATATTGCTAAAAACACAACGCGGAATGCTAATGAGCATATGCTCCGCTTACCGCACGCTGTCATAAGTAATGTGGCGCTACAAGTCATAGCGGCCGTCCCGCCGTTTGACCTAATGGCGGAGGAACCGACCTCAAATTAAGACACAAATAGATAAGGGAGGACTCTTCACAGCAGCGCACTCATGAGCAGACGACAAAGAAATTGATTATTGATTGCTATCCTGAACATTCTGAAACATGAGGAATATTCTAAAGCTTTGCTGAACAGTTTCAATCAACGACGAACATTCTAAGACATTAAAAAATATTCTGAAGCTTTGATGAACATTCTGAAGAATTTCTAAACGTTCTGAAACATATAAGAATATTCTGAAGCTTTGCTGAACATCCTGAATCAAAGTGAATTACCACCTTTAGCAAGTACTAAGCTGGCCCGGAAGATGGCGCATACATTCAAAGGATCGGAGAGACAGAAAGCGACAGTTGCAGATTCTGCCAGAGGACAGACTGCGCGGAACTCTCCCACCACCCTCTCTGCTGTAGTTCTGAGGTCAGGGCCCATTGAGGGCATTCGAAGGTAGTATCTTCGAAAAAACTCTAAAAACATGAAGGATTGATGAACATTCTGGATCACTGCTAAACATTCTGAAACTTCGAGGAATATTCTGAAGCTTTGATTAACTCTTTTGGGGAACATTGACCAAAATTCTGCAACATTAATGAACATTCTGAAACTATTTCGAACATTCTGAAACATTGAGGAATATTCTAAAGCTTTGTTGAACATTCTGCAACATTGACGAACATTCTGAAACTATTTCGAACATTCTGAAACATTGAGGAATATTCTAAAGCTTTGTTGAACATTCTGCAACATTGACGAACATTCTGAAACTATGACGGACATTCTAAAACATCGAAGAATATTCTGCAGCTTTGATAAACATCCTGAATGAAAGTGAATTACCAACTTACGCAAGTACTAAGCGGGCCCGGAAGATATGCCGCATTCGTTCAAATGATCGGAAAGACAGAAAGCGACAGCTGCAGATTCTGCCAGAGGATAGACTGTGCGGAACTCTCCCACCGACCGCTCTGCTGTAGTTCTGAGGTTAGGTCCCAATGAGTGCATTCGAAGGTAGTATCTTCGAAAACACTCTAAAAGAATATTCTGAACGGTTTATGAACATTCTGGATCACTGCTAAACTAAAATTCTGAAACATTGTGGAATATTCTGAAGCTTTGAAGAACACTTTGAAGCATTGGCCAAAATTCTGAAACATCGACAACATTAACAAATATTCTGAAACTATTTCGAACATTGTGAAACATTGGGAGATATTCTAAAGCTTTGCTGAACATTCTGCAACATTGACGAACATTCTGAAACTATGACGGATATCCTAATACATCGAAGAATATTCTGAAGCTATGATGAGCATCCTGAATCAAAGTGAATTACCACCTTTCGCAAGTACTAAGCTGGCCCGGAAGATAAGCCGCATACGTTCAAAGGATCGGAAAGGCAGAAAGCGACAGCGGCAGATTCTGCCAGAGGACAGATGGAGCGGAACTCTCCCACACCACCCGCTCTGCTGTAGTGCTAATGTCTGGTCCCATTGAGGGCATTCGAAGGTAGTATCTTCGAAAACACTCTAAAATAATATTCTGAAGGTTTGATGAACATTCTAGATCACTGCTAAACATTCTGAAACATTGAGGAATATCCTGAAGCTTTAAAGAACACTTTGAAGCATTGGCCAAAATTCTGAAACATCGACGAACATTCTGTAGCTTTGATGAAGTCTTTGTAGAAACATTGACCAAAATTCTGCAACATTGACGAACATTCTGAAAATATTTCGAACATTCTGAAACTATTTCGAACATTCTGAAACATTGAGGAATATTCTAAAGCTTTGCCGAACATTCTAAAACATTGACAAACATTCTGAAATTATGACAAACAATCTAAGACATTGAAGAATATTCTGATGCTTTGATGAACACCCTGAATAAAATGAATTACCACTTTCGTAAGTACTAAGCGGGCCCGGAAGATATGCCGCATACGTTCAAAGGATCGGAAAGATAGAAGGCGCCAGCTGCAGAGGACATACTGAGCGGAACTCTCCCAACACCCGATGTGCTGTAGTTCTGAGGACAGATCCTATTGAATGTAGCATTCGAATGTAGTATATTCGAATGCCCTCAATGGGACCAGACCTCAGAACTACAGCACTGCGTATGGTGGGAGAGCCTATCAACTCAGGCAATATGGTACATCTGATGATTACAGACGAGGACAACTGGCAAGCAGTTGCAAAGATGTGCGCCAGGAACCTTAGCACGAAAGACGAAAACGAAAGAAAGGAAAGGCTGCCAACCAGGAACGAGCAGCCTTAATAGTAGGATCACCATTTTGAAATAATGCTAACGTGGTTCCTAAGTGAAGTAGAGATCCCAGGGGGGGTTTAGTGGCTATGCAGGTCACGAACACCTCGATCAGAGAGTCCCACACTCCACGGCGCCAGGTGGCTCCGTGTGTGAAATAATACATTTCGCCTCCTCCAACAACAAAAAGGGGAAGACTAGTCAAGATTAGAAAAAAAATATTCTTGTCTAGTTATTAGTTTTTCCTAGAAAACTAATTTGTCTACTTTATTTAAATCACATTACGTTTATTGATAATACAACATCATTTGTCTCAAGTTTACAGAAACGAATAAAGAAGGTGCATAAATAAATAAGGGCTAATCGAATGGATTATTTGGGGTCGAATTACCTCAAATTACACAAAAAAAACTATCTTCAAATGCTCTCAAACTATCTTCGAATGCTCTCAAACGGACCTGACCTCAGAACTATAGCAGAGCGGGTGATGTGAGACCCTATCAACTCAGGCAATATGGTACAAAAAACAAACCCATGGCGCTACAGCCCAGGACGGGTCTTGGTCTCCTCCCACGGCCTACACTTGTGCTTGGTGTCTTGATCTTAGACACAAGTGTAGGGGAGCCCTTACAGTTTTTAACGTGGATGGCGAGTCACTAATGGGGGGTGGGGGTTTGGAGGCAGATTTTTACTGCGGTGACTTTGCCAGAGCCATCTACAGGAGAACGGTGGCTTATTTTTCACAATGTCCAGGATTTGAACCCTGACCCCGACACCTTGACTAATAGGCCACCACCGTTTCAGGCAATATGGTACACCTGATGATTAAAGACGAGGAAAACTGACAAGCAGTAGCAAATAAGTGCCCACGATCCTCAGAACGAAAGACGAAAGAAAGGAAAGGCTAGTGACCAGGAACTAGCAGTGCTAATGGAAAGGATCATCACTTTGAAGTAATGCTAACGCGGCTCTGAAGTGGAGCACAGATCCCATGGGGGTTTTAGTAGGTACGCTGGTCACGAACACCTCGAGCAGAAAGCCCCACACGCAATAATGCGTGCAATAATGCATTTCGCCTCTTCCCACAAAATGGGGAAAACTAGTCAAGAATAGAAAAGACTATTTTTGTCTAGTCCTTAGTTTAGCCTAGATAACTAATTTATCTACTTTAAAAAATCTCAAAAATCTCAAAAATAACGTTTATTGATAATACAAAATCAGTTGTCTCATGAATCGAATGAAGAAGTTACATACATAAATAAAGGCAAATCGAATCGATTATTGGACGACAAATTACATAACAAACTATGTTAGACATAGACAACATACAAACTAGATAAAGTGCCTAGACAGGCAAGACTGGTTAAGATTAGAAAATACTATTTTTGCCTAGACAACTAATTTGTCTACTTTATTTAAATCAAAGATCAAGTTTATTAATAATACAAAATCAGTTGTCACAAGTATACAGAAACGAATGAAGAAGTTACATGAATAAATACGGGCTAATGGAATCGATTATTCGACGACAAATTACCTCAAATTACACAAGAAACTATGTTTATTAAAGTTCAATGTCAACTGTTATTGCTGCAATTTTCTAAAGCCTACACAAGATTCAGAGACAGAGACTTCACCAGACTAGACAGAGACTGCACCAGACTAGACAGAGACTGCGCAAGACTAGGCAGAGACTGCACAAGACTGTCTAGTCTCTCTAGACACTGCGCAAGAGTAGACAGAGACTGCGCAAAACTTGACAGTGTTATAATATAATATTTTCATTTGTATTATCAACTAATATTAATAAGATGCTTTATGAATATAATGTTAATATGACGTATCTCTAATGTCTGAATATAATAAATGGAGACCATAAGCTACCAACTTGGAGAGAAATCTAACGCATGAACAGCTTGGGCGTTCTATTACAGACAGAGACTATACAAGACTACACAGGACTAGGACATGTCCCGGGTTCGAAGAGACAACAACTGGGGCGGTTTTCACTAACCGTCCGGGCTGCCCACCCTGAATGAATGCACAATATGCGATACCGGGGTGGTGCATACTAAAAGCCAAGGTGGAATAGGGGATTTAGAGAGAGAGATTCCCCTGAACCACTTACAAAAAAAGGACTAGACTAAACACAACTATATTTTTATAGTCAAGAATACACAAGACTTGACCAAATTTGATAAGAAACTAAGAGAGAGGCTAGAGAACTAAGGACAAGACAAGAACAGACTGAAAAAGTCTGGACAAAACTATTTAAGTTAATACAATTGTTAATAATCCGTCTTAATTGATTTCTGGCGAGAAAGGGTCAACTGTTCTCTTGTTAGGACACCAAAGAACTAACATATAATTAAATCAATAAGATTAGGAAACCGAATCATCATAATTAGAGTAAAACCTAAGTCAAAAATTTTGTAGTTTACCCTCCAAATCTACTCTAGATAAAACTAGAGAACTAGAAGTAAATAATGTAAGTTTAGATAACGTAGGATTAATATAGATAAGACAAGACTAGAAACGACTACATAGGCATAGAGAAGATTTGTCAAGGCTAGGCTAAACCAAACTAGAACAGTCTAATAATAATATGTAAATAGACAAGGCTCTTGTTTTATCTAGCCTAATCTGAGTAGTTTTTGCCTATGCTATATGTTTGCCTTGTCATGCTGAGACTTAAGTGTAGTCCAGTCTTGTCCAATCTTATGTTTTGTCTAATCGATAGACAAACAGAGAAAATCAATTAACAGTGAGACAAGACTAGACAAAGCTGGAAAATAATCGATCGGTTTAGATAAGTATAAATAAGATTAGATAACACTAGATAAGTTTAAGACTTAATTTTGAATAAACAGTAGATTCATGTAGGTAAGAGTAAATAAGTTTGGAAAACAGTGGAGAAAATTAGACAACAAAATTGGAATGGACTATATACAAAACGTCGAAAAAAGATAAAAACTAATTTTGTTTGTTCTTAAAATTAGATTAACTTTTTTGATATTTACACAAATTTATTTCATTTTGAATTTATATGAATTCAATATATGTTATTTATAAAAGCTGTTCGAGAATTACACATTACAATAAATATTAGGGCTAATAGCCTAATATGTTTTAGTTCGAACGAATTACGATAATAAAGCGTTCTAAGTTTAATTAGACTAGTTTATCTTGTGTTTATGGTATTTTTATTACGGCGAAATCGATAAACAATTGTCGATACAAACAAAATTTTCGGAAAGACTGCGATTACGTAAACCCCGAACTATTGCGTAACGAGTTTGTAATTAGAAATGCATTCGAAACGGAGTATGTATAAAAAAATAGAATTGTATAAATTGTAGTTACGGTATGGCATGTCTATATACAATAGCAACTACGTCACAGAATCGATTAAATGAGATAATTAAGCCTAGGTCAACACAAAGTCTTGTTTGACATCCCAACAATTATTCACTACTTACGTGTTCAGTGTTTTCTTCTAGAGTTCCCTTAAATTGTGTTGTCTTATTTGTACTTTATTTGGAGTCCCTTATATTACGTTGCATGATTTTTGGTCCAATAGTCTGCGAACAAACAAAACAGAGATTCTGAAAACATTTTTTCTGCATTTACCTACTGCATTCGACGTTTTGCTTTATAATTTAGTGCGCATTATAATTTAAACGCTCGCTATATGAAGCAATCTATTTGTCTGATAAAATACCATAGAGCGAATCACACTCGAGAAATTCCTATTTAAAATATTATTGTTTACCACATACGGGATTTCCTTACACAAATTATATTTTACTGCTAAATTTTACAAATTATCTTTTAAATTATAGTTTCTTCTTCATTACACTTATATTGGACAAACATATTTATATAGAAAATATTAGACAAATAAGATTAGACACGCAAGTTAACTCATTAGACTATAAACAAGATTATACATATGGAACTAGACAAACAAAATTAGACTAGACAGACGAGTCTAATTGTAAGTAGAAAAGATGAAGATGAGGAATTGTAGTGTAAAGAAAAACTAGTCTGACGAGATTAGAACGACAAGACTAGGCAGACAAGACTAGACTAGACACTACAAGACATGTTTAGTCTTGTCTGGTCCTATCTAGTCCAGTCTTGTTAAAACTTTTCCAGTTTTGTCATGACTTGTCAAACTTGTCCAGTCCTGTCTAGTCTTGTCCAGTCTTGTCTAGTCCTGACCAGTCTTCTCTAGTCTTGTCTACTTTTGTCTAGTCTTGACTACTTTTGTCTAGTCTTATCTAGTTTTGTTTGACTAGGCAAACAAAACTAGATAAACAAGACTAGCCTAGAAACTACAAGACTTGTTTACACTTGTATAGTCCTATCTAGTCTTGTTTAGTGTTTCCTATCTAGTCCTATCTAGTCTTGTTAAAACCTTTCCAGTTTGGTTATGTTTTGCCAATCTTGTCCAGTCCTGGACGAGACTAATCAGACGAGACTATACAGATAAGACTAGACTAGACAGTACAAGACTTGTCTAGTCTTATATCTAGTCTTATTTAATCTTGACCAGTCTTGTTAAAACTTTTCCAGTTTTGTCATGTCTTTCAAATCTAGTCTTGTCCAGTCTTTTCTAGTCTTTCCACTCTTATCCAGTCTTGTCTACTTATGTCTAGTCTTATCTAGTTTTGTCTGACTAGGCAAACAAAACTAGACAAACAAGACTAGACTAGAAACTACAAGACTTGTTTACTCTTGTATAGTCCTATATAGTCTTGTTTAGTGTTAACTAGTCTTGTTAAAACGGTTCCAGTTTGGTTATGTTATGCCAATGTCGTCCAGTCCTGTCCAGTCCTGTCTACTTTTGTCTAATCTTGTAAGTGTTGTATAGACTTACGTGTTCCTGTCTAGTCTTCTTTATTCTTTGTACTTTATCTAATTTAATTCGTTAATGAAGACTTGATAATTGATTTAGCCTTGTCTGGTCTGTTGTAAATAAAAATGAATAAATCCAAAGATTGTTTTTGTTTGTCTCTATTGCCATAAAGGTGTGCTTTGTGGCGAGTCGTCCGAAAACTATAGAGGCTCATTAATAAAACTTATAGGAATTATCGTGTGTGTGTGGAATACGCTTCGTATGCGACTGCGAGCAATTTCCTGATTTCTCAGGTCAGGAAATGTTCGGAAGTAATGTAAACGCAGAACCGGGATCGGAAAAGGCAACCAGAGGTTTATTAATGATGATAATAGAAAAGGCCGAACGGGCGGATGAAAACCGGCGAATTTTCGAAATGCGGAAACGATCACTTTGTTTTATATGCAATAGTTACGTTGATTTGGCGCGGAATTGCAATTTGTTTCAGTTCCTTATCTTGACTCTATTTGTTTTGCTGAATTTCACCTCAATCTCTGAAATTCGAAACATTCATAATTTATTGACTTTCCTTTATGAAATCATATTTTTTTCAAATTCTATATGTAATTATGTTTCTTATCTTTATAGTCTGCATATTTAGTTTAATACAAAGCCTTGTCTGTCTGGACTAGTTTTCCTATTTAGACAAGTTCTGACCATGAAAGTAACTGCTACATGAATACGGAAAATAAAACTAGACAGACAAGACTAGACAGACAAGACTAGACAGACAAGACTAGACAGACAAGACTAGACAGACAAGACTAGACAGACAAGACTAGACAGACAAGACTAGACAGACAAGACTAGACAGACAAGACTAGACAGACAAGACTAGACAGACAAGACTAGACAGACAAGACTAGACAGACAAGACTAGACAGACAAGACTAGACAGACAAGACTAGACAGACAAGACTAGACAGACAAGACTAGACAGACAAGACTAGACAGACAAGACTAGACAGACAAGACTAGACAGACAAGACTAGACAGACAAGACTAGACAGACAAGACTAGACAGACTAGACTAGACAGACAAGACTAGACAGACAAGACTAGACAGACAAGACTAGACAGACAAGACTAGACAGACAAGACTAGACAGACAAGACTAGACAGACAAGACTAGACAGACAAGACTAGACAGACAAGACTAGACAGACAAGACTAGACAGACAAGACTAGACAGACAAGACTAGACAGACAAGACTAGACAGACAAGACTAGACAGACAAGACTAGACAGACAAGACTAGACAGACAAGACTAGACAGACAAGACTAGACAGACAAGACTAGACAGACAAGACTAGACAGATAAGACTAGACAGACAAGACTAGACAGACTAGACAGACAAGACTAGACAGACAAGACTAGACAGACAAAACTAGACAGCCAGGACTAGACAGACAAAACTAGACAGACAAGACTAGACAGACAGGACTAGACAGACAAAACTAGACAGAGAAGACTAGACAGAGAAGACTAGCCAGATAAGACTAGGCAGACAAAACTAGACAGACAAGACTAGACAGACAAGACTAGACAGACAAGACTAGACAGACAAGACTGGACAGACAAGACTAGACAGACAAGACTAGACAGACAAGACTAGACAGACAAAACTAGACAGACAAGACTAGACAGACAAGACTAGACAGACAAGACTAGACAGACAAGACTAGACAGACAAGACTAGACAGACAAGACTAGACAGACAAGACTAGACAGACAAGACTAGACAGACAAGACTAGACAGACAAGACTAGACAGACAAGACTAGACAGACAAGACTAGACAGACAAGACTAGACAGACAAGACTAGACAGACAAGACTAGACAGACAAGACTAGACAGACAAGACTAGACAGACAAGACTAGACAGACAAGACTAGACAGACAAGACTAGACAGACAAGACTAGACAGACAAGACTAGACAGACAAGACTAGACAGACAAGACTAGACAGACAAGACTAGACAGACAAGACTAGACAGACAAGACTAGACAGACAAGACTAGACAGACAAGACTAGACAGACAAGACTAGACAGACAAGACTAGACAGACAAGACTAGACAGACAAGACTAGACAGACAAGACTAGACAGACAAGACTAGACAGACAAGACTAGACAGACAAGACTAGACAGACAAGACTAGACAGACAAGACTAGACAGACAAGACTAGACAGACAAGACTAGACAGACAAGACTAGACAGACAAGACTAGACAGACAAGACTAGACAGACAAGACTAGACAGACAAGACTAGACAGACAAGACTAGACAGACAAGACTAGACAGACAAGACTAGACAGACAAGACTAGACAGACAAGACTAGACAGACAAGACTAGACAGACAAGACTAGACAGACAAGACTAGACAGACAAGACTAGACAGACAAGACTAGACAGACAAGACTAGACAGACAAGACTAGACAGACAAGACTAGACAGACAAGACTAGACAGACAAGACTAGACAGACAAGACTAGACAGACAAGACTAGACAGACAAGACTAGACAGACAAGACTAGACAGACAAGACTAGACAGACAAGACTAGACAGACAAGACTAGACAGACAAGACTAGACAGACAAGACTAGACAGACAAGACTAGACAGACAAGACTAGACAGACAAGACTAGACAGACAAGACTAGACAGACAAGACTAGACAGACAAGACTAGACAGACAAGACTAGACAGACAAGACTAGACAGACAAGACTAGACAGACAAGACTAGACAGACAAGACTAGACAGACAAGACTAGACAGACAAGACTAGACAGACAAGACTAGACAGACAAGACTAGACAGACAAGACTAGACAGACAAGACTAGACAGATAAGACTAGACAGACAAGACTAGACAGACTAGACAGACAAGACTAGACAGACAAGACTAGACAGACAAAACTAGACAGCCAGGACTAGACAGACAAAACTAGACAGACAAGACTAGACAGACAGGACTAGACAGACAAAACTAGACAGAGAAGACTAGACAGAGAAGACTAGCCAGATAAGACTAGGCAGACAAAACTAGACAGACAAGACTAGACAGACAAGACTAGACAGACAAGACTAGACAGACAAGACTGGACAGACAAGACTAGACAGACAAGACTAGACAGACAAGACTAGACAGACAAAACTAGACAGACAAGACTAGACAGACAAGACTAGACAGACAAGACTAGACAGACAAGACTAGACAGACAAGACTAGACAGACAAGACTAGACAGACAAGACTAGACAGACAAGACTAGACAGACAAGACTAGACAGACAAGACTAGACAGACAAGACTAGACAGACAAGACTAGACAGACAAGACTAGACAGACAAGACTAGACAGACAAGACTAGACAGACAAGACTAGACAGACAAGACTAGACAGACAAGACTAGACAGACAAGACTAGACAGACAAGACTAGACAGACAAGACTAGACAGACAAGACTAGACAGACAAGACTAGACAGACAAGACTAGACAGACAAGACTAGACAGACAAGACTAGACAGACAAGACTAGACAGACAAGACTAGACAGACAAGACTAGACAGACAAGACTAGACAGACAAGACTAGACAGACAAGACTAGACAGACAAGACTAGACAGACAAGACTAGACAGACAAGACTAGACAGACAAGACTAGACAGACAAGACTAGACAGACAAGACTAGACAGACAAGACTAGACAGACAAGACTAGACAGACAAGACTAGACAGACAAGACTAGACAGACAAGACTAGACAGACAAGACTAGACAGACAAGACTAGACAGACAAGACTAGACAGACAAGACTAGACAGACAAGACTAGACAGACAAGACTAGACAGACAAGACTAGACAGACAAGACTAGACAGACAAGACTAGACAGACAAGACTAGACAGACAAGACTAGACAGACAAGACTAGACAGACAAGACTAGACAGACAAGACTAGACAGACAAGACTAGACAGACAAGACTAGACAGACAAGACTAGACAGACAAGACTAGACAGACAAGACTAGACAGACAAGACTAGACAGACAAGACTAGACAGACAAGACTAGACAGACAAGACTAGACAGACAAGACTAGACAGACAAGACTAGACAGACAAGACTAGACAGACAAGACTAGACAGACAAGACTAGACAGACAAGACTAGACAGACAAGACTAGACAGACAAGACTAGACAGACAAGACTAGACAGACAAGACTAGACAGACAAGACTAGACAGACAAGACTAGACAGACAAGACTAGACAGACAAGACTAGACAGACAAGACTAGACAGACAAGACTAGACAGACAAGACTAGACAGACAAGACTAGACAGACAAGACTAGACAGACAAGACTAGACAGACAAGACTAGACAGACAAGACTAGACAGACAAGACTAGACAGACAAGACTAGACAGACAAGACTAGACAGACAAGACTAGACAGACAAGACTAGACAGACAAGACTAGACAGACAAGACTAGACAGACAAGACTAGACAGACAAGACTAGACAGACAAGACTAGACAGACAAGACTAGACAGACAAGACTAGACAGACAAGACTAGACAGACAAGACTAGACAGACAAGACTAGACAGACAAGACTAGACAGACAAGACTAGACAGACAGACAAGACTAGACAGACAAGACTAGACAGACAAGACTAGACAGACAAGACTAGACAGACAAGACTAGACAGACAAGACTAGACAGACAAGACTAGACAGACAAGACTAGACAGACAAGACTAGACAGACAAGACTAGACAGACAAGACTAGACAGACAAGACTAGACAGACAAGACTAGACAGACAAGACTAGACAGACAAGACTAGACAGACAAGACTAGACAGACAAGACTAGACAGACAAGACTAGACAGACAAGACTAGACAGACAAGACTAGACAGACAAGACTAGACAGACAAGACTAGACAGACAAGACTAGACAGACAAGACTAGACAGACAAGACTAGACAGACAAGACTAGACAGACAAGACTAGACAGACAAGACTAGACAGACAAGACTAGACAGACAAGACTAGACAGACAAGACTAGACAGACAAGACTAGACAGACAAGACTAGACAGACAAGACTAGACAGACAAGACTAGACAGACAAGCTTAGACAGACAAGACTAGACAGACAAGACTAGACAGACAAGACTAGACAGACAAGACTAGACAGACAAGACTAGACAGACAAGACTAGACAGACAAGACTAGACAGACAAGACTAGACAGACAAGACTAGACAGACAAGACTAGACAGACAAGACTAGACAGACAAGACTAGACAGACAAGACTAGACAGACAAGACTAGACAGACAAGACTAGACAGACAAGACTAGACAGACAAGACTAGACAGACAAGACTAGACAGACAAGACTAGACAGACAAGACTAGACAGACAAGACTAGACAGACAAGACTAGACAGACAAGACTAGACAGACAAGACTAGACAGACAAGACTAGACAGACAAGACTAGACAGACAAGACTAGACAGACAAGACTAGACAGACAAGACTAGACAGACAAGACTAGACAGACAAGACTAGACAGACAAGACTAGACAGACAAGACTAGACAGACAAGACTAGACAGACAAGACTAGACAGACAAGACTAGACAGACAAGACTAGACAGACAAGACTAGACAGACAAGACTAGACAGACAAGACTAGACAGACAAGACTAGACAGACAAGACTAGACAGACAAGACTAGACAGACAAGACTAGACAGACAAGACTAGACAGACAAGACTAGACAGACAAGACTAGACAGACAAGACTAGACAGACAAGACTACACAGACAAGACTACACAGACAAGACTAGACAGACAAGACTAGACAGACAAGACTAGACAGACAAGACTAGACAGACAAGACTAGACAGACAAGACTAGACAGACAAGACTAGACAGACAAGACTAGACAGACAAGACTAGACAGACAAGACTAGACAGACAAGACTAGACAGACAAGACTAGACAGACAAGACTAGACAGACAAGACTACACAGACAAGACTACACAGACAAGACTAGACAGACAAGACTAGACAGACAAGACTAGACAGACAAGACTAGACAGACAAGACTAGACAGACAAAACTAGACAGACAAGACTAGACAGACAAGACTAGACAGACAAGACTAGACAGACAAGACTAGACAGACAAGACTAGACAGACAAGACTAGACAGACAAGACTAGACAGACAAGACTAGACAGACAAGACTAGACAGACAAGACTAGACAGACAAGACTAGACAGACAAGACTAGACAGACAAGACTAGACAGACAAGACCAGACAAGACCAGACAAGACCAGACAAGACCAGACAGACTAGACAGACAAGACTGGACAGACAGAGCAGATTAGACAGGCATACAGGACTAGACAGACAAACAGACAAGGCTAGACAGACAAACAGACAAGGCTAGACAGACAAACAAGATTAGACGAACTGACAAGATTAGACAGGCAGACGAGACTAGACAGAGAGAGACAAGACTAGACAGACAGTCAAAACTAGACACACAGACAAGCCTAGACAGACAGAGAAGAATAGACAGACAGAGAAGACTAGATAGAGAAAACTAGAAGACAAGACTATTTAAGACAGAACTAGACAGACAACAGATTGAATGTAAAAAATGTAATTAAGAGACTGGAGGTTGAATTTACGTTACAGTTACAGACGACGCAGCCTCAACCATCCACGATGTGTAGCCATTTATAGCAACACACTGAGAACCTCTGATGCAAGAATTTAACAAGTGTGAGGGCAATCTTGTTTTCTCTTTAAAAAACTTTCAATTCTCTCTGAATTACAGGCTTTGTATTAAGAGACAACACATATTCCTTATCTTAATAAAATAATATCCAAATAAAACATAATCTATATAAAATTTATATTTATAATTTTCATTGAAAAGTTTGAAAAGTTTTGAAAACAATATAGTTTTTATTGAAAACTTTTATTGATTTGTAATACTAAATAATGCAACAGGAATTGTAAAAATGTTAAGAATATAAAGAAATATTCGAAATTTTGATAATTGTGAGTATAAATGAAGCATTAGACAAATATAATTGTTGCAATTTTATTGTGGTACCACAGCTGTAACTTACATTGAGTGAAAAAAAAATACTTCAATCTTTCAAATAGTGCTGACGGATTTCCCCTAACATGTAATAAATTAAAAATTCTCCACAATTTATTTAGAAATATCTCCAATAAGTCTTAGCATGGGAATTCCTGTAGCAATTACAAAATACCTACTAAGATTTAAAATTATGGTTTCGTCGCCACCAAGAAAACACAAAGTTTGTATTAAAAAAAAACGGAAAACAATAAACAAATATCGCTGTTTAATCAATTACTCTTGATAATTAATTAACCGGCAAAAAATATATTTTATTAGAACTGTGAATACAATATCAAACATGAAGTTTTGTAGTTAATCTGAAGATGCCACTGTTTTGGTGGAACTATAGTAATAAATAAACAACCACATGAAACAAATCACAAAATTAGTTTTATTCAAATAATGAAGTTTTGATTTCGGAATAAATTCGTGAGAAGAAAAAACCAGCAGGAATTACAATAAACAAAGCTGTAAACAGATCGAGCTTTGGGAGGTCTCAAACTCCACGCTACATTTATTTTGATTAATTGCAGGGCTGATAATTGATGCGACTTCATCACTTATTTTCACGCAAAAAAAAAACTAATAATAACAAACTGCGAAAAGATAATTAATATTGTATAAATAATATGCAGCAATGTGCTAATTCGACAGACAGAAACAAGATTGTTTACCAAAAAAAAATCAAAACCAAAATAAAATTAGACAATAAAAATTAATAAACAAATAAGATACAGGATTTGATCCCATTTGTTTAGTTTTAGAGACTAAACTAAAAAGATAAACAAATACACAAAACTAGAAAGATAATTCACGATATGTTATTGATAATTCACAAAATATTAATTACTTCAGAAAATAAATGCCATTGTCGTAGAAATAAGTTCCTGTAAATAGAAAAGCTCGACGTTGAATACATTTTATTGCTGGATCCCTTATGCAGAGGAAACTATATTACGAACATATTTGTCGTATAAACCATAAGGAAAGGTTTACAAAGAAAAGATTTCCTTGAACTAAATAACATCAAATAGATAAATATGATAGGTTTAGTAAACATACTTCGCTATATATCACAACAATAGACTTACATTTTACATACAATTTTTTTCTGGAGAATAATCTGGAGTAATAATACTAGCGATCAATCCAATCACTAAAATATTCGTTTTGATATTCAGTTTTATAAATTATCATTTTTTCTGTACATGATGCGATAACGTTTGATTTATATTTAATTTTATAAATAGATAGTAAAATATTTTATGGTGTTAAAATAAATGAAATTATTTACTGCATAATAATTGCTTCCGTTAAATTGTATTATTATAATTTCAATAATTTGCTATACATAGATTCCTCAGAATTCACATAGAAATCCATTTTTGCACTTTGAATGCGGGAAAATGTAATTATGTAATTTTGTATCGTCGTAATTTCGATTCCCTAAAACTTCGAGTTATCGAGACTGAAAATTCACGAAACCGACATACAGGGATCGTTCCCAAAGTTTCAAGACTGATTCTTGAGTAGGGGAGGGTGCGCAGATTGGTTCCACCGACAGGGTATAGTAGTGGGGGTATCAGCTAACCGACCGGACCAGAGTCCGTTGCCTCCGAGACGCTAGAATGAGTAGATAGTTCGTATCAGTAACCCCTCGAAAACTCGGAGAGTCTGAAAAGCAACGTCATTTGGAGCAGCGATATTCGATAAAGTTCTGTGCGAAACTGATCAAAACCGCTACAGAGACTTTTGATATAATTCAAGAGGCCTACAAAACAAGCCATGTCACGTGCAATCATTTTCATTTGGCAAAGAGTTAAAGACGATGATCGTGCTATGAAACCTTCAGCAAGCCGAAAATTTGGTGAAAGTGCGTGAACTTTTATACACTGACCGTCGTTTAAGTGTTAAATTACTTGGCGATAATCTGGGATTGGGTCAGACTGCGGTGTTCAAGTTACGGAAGATTTAAAGATGAGAAAACTGTGTGTCAAACTTGTTTCCCAAAGTTCTGACGGATGAATCGAAGGCACGGCACCAGGCTGTTTGCGAAAAAATGCGTGAACGTTTGCAAGTCCATGCCAATTTTGTAGAGAAAACTAGTGACGAGACCTGGGTCTACGAGTACGATCTTGAAAGAAAGCGGCAAATTGCGAAGTGGCACACCGCCTCATCTCCAAAGCCCAAAAAAGCTTGCATGGGCAATTCAAGTGTGAAAAGCATGCTAATTGTTTCCCTTAATGCCAAAGGAGTGATCCACAAATAGTTCCTGTCGGACACACTGCCACAGGTCGGTTTTAAGGTGGGTTCCTATGGCCTGTGACTTGGCAAACTTGATTCGAAGTTAAGAAATCGTACAATATATGTGAATAACTGAACTGAACAAAATGATAACTGAACAAGATATATATATATATATATATATATATATATATATATATATATATATATATATATATATGCCGCAGCGGCGCACGCTACATCACATTCCACGCTCATACTTGTAAATAGTAACAAAAATATTATTTAAGAAATATAAATAGCTTTTTGAGCTAGTTCTTCTCCTGGTACGAGGTGGCTCGAGAAACGATTTGTGGTGGTTCGAGATTTGTCCCAACGCACTGTGGGAAAGGTGTGGCTCGGGAATTCACAAGCACAGCCAATGGCCTACAGATTAGAGTATCCGGAAACTTAACAATATCCACAAAAGTTTAGATGAAGAAATAAGAGAACAATGGATGAAAACCTGGATAGACCTTCCAGGACACACCTTCATAGACAGACCTTCTAAGACAATCAAAAGTAATGCTGGGATCTTTTAACCTTGATTAAAAGCTTGCCCGAAACTAAACAGGAACAAGCTTAGAATTCTGTCAGGAGTCCTGACGGGACACTGCAGACTTAGGAAACACCTCAAGGCCCTAGTCCTAGAGGAAGATGATAGATGCAGATTGTACGGCTTAGCAGAGGAAACACCCATACATCTGCTCAAAGACTGCGGAGCATTGCTCCACAAGAGACAAATGTATCTTAGGGCCCACTGCTTGAACGGACTCAGGACTAGAGAAGACGCTCTAAATGGGTAAGTGTAACGATTAGAGGAAGAGAGTGGGGTACTATTGATCTATGAAGGTCGCAGTACAAGTTACCACCGAAATCTACAATTATCATCTACAATCGAAAACTTCGAGTTAGGTTCGCCAAGCCACAGGCCGTGGGTACTCGCCTTTAGGCTGAAGTGTTCCATCGTTTGAAGGATCGAGTCCGCCGCGTCCGCCTGGACATAAAAAACGATTGAGTGCTTCAGCACAACAATGGTCCTTCTCAGGCGTCGCTCGACGCCGGCGAAGTTTTGGCCAAGATCAACGTGGCAACACTGCGGCAGCCACCCTATATCCCCTGCCTAACTCGTAGCGACTTCTTTTTGCTCCCCTGTATCAAAAGAGACTTGAAAGGGTAGTGATTAAGGCAGCTTCGACGAGGTCCCTTGTTCCAGGAAAAAGCGGAAAAAACGTTGGCAGCGGTGAGTTAATGCCCACGGTTCATATTTCGGAAACTTTTAGTTTGCTGTACAAAACTGTTAACTAATAAATTTTCTGTTCTTGAAACCAGTCTTGAAACTTTGTGAACGCACCCTGTATACAATCTATGAAAGAATAATTTTCCTCGTGGAATAATTTCGAGTTATAGTCTCTGATTCAAGTAAATGATTATCTGTTTTTTAAATGACGTGTTTTTCCATGTAAGAAATATTCATAAATTGAATTTCAAATAACCACAAATATGTAAAACAATATTTTATTCCAACAATTAATGCATTTGAATAATGTACAGCTTTTGTAAATTTTCTCCAAACTAATGTTTTTATATGTTTTCTCTAATGTTTTCTCCAAACCAAGTTAAACTGTAATAAGGAAACTGTTATATAAATGTTTCAATTATTATGAAATACGAATCTGATACACTCTGAAAAACATTATTAACAAAAGAAATTGAATTCCCTTTCGACGTATTAAAAGTTTCAAGTGGAATTCCGGAAAGTCAAAGTCACATTAAAGAAATATTACGGTAAGGGAATTACGGAAAAAGTTTCGTTTTCCGAAGCGAAAGAGATTCTAAAAAAATGAATCTGTAAGCTTTAATTCCATAAACTTGTTACACAAATATTACATGTATAAATTTAAAAGAAAACTAAATAACAGTAGAAAAGAATTTAAACCCACAAATAGCTATGGGCAGAGACGGACAAGAAAACATTATTTGTCAAACAGATGAGATATTAAACTGATGGATAATTTCAAAGAACGCCTGAACACATACAGCGCAGATATCGATTAAGCTAGGATGTGCCCAAATCAGGACGAAACGAAATAGCAACCATCATAGGTATAGAGAAGACCATTCTAAGGTTGAAGAACAACAAAGAACTAGCCAATGTTGGTATAGCAGCGGAGGTGATCCGATGATGATGAAGGAGGTAAAGAATTAGCCACATGCACCTAAGAACTAATAGCGGAAATTTGCCAACAAAAATCTATACCAGAGGAGTGGAAGACGGGCATAATCATCATCATCTGTGGCGCTACAGCCCTGGGCGTGTTCTGGCCTCCCAAAGTGTCTTCCTCCATTCGTCCTTGTTATGTGCTAATCCTCCCCAGCCTCGAAGTCCTAACGTTGATGCGTCTTCTGTAACTCCGTCTTCCCATCTGATTTTTGGCCTGCCTCTTTTTTCGTCCACCCTGTAGTTGGGCGTCTAATAGCCTCTTTGATACGCTGTTTCCTGGGGCTCTTGCTACATGTCCTACCCATTGTATTTTGACTCTGGTTACGACGTCGGGTTCTTCGTGCTTTTCTTGCTTCGTGCGTATAGCGCATATCCCTTTGAAGATTTTGCGTAAGAATTTCCTGTCAAAAATGCTTAGGAGGTTGGCGTCTTGTTGGCTTATTGTCCATGTTTCCGCGCCATATGTTACTACAGGCAGTTTTAGAGTCTTGCATATGACCATCTTCGTCTTTCTAGTAATGCGATGTAGCACCTGTTACCGAGCATTATTCTCTTTCCTATTTGAGCCCTATAGTTATTTTTTGAGTGTAAGTTGACAGCCAGGTAAGTGAACTCTTGTACGATTTCGATTTTTTTTGTTCCGATTGTAAGTTCTTCATCGAGTTCATTCAGGGCCCTTTGTGACGTGGTTACTGGAATTATTTTTGTTTTTTTCCTCGTTCATTTGTAGGCCGAAGGTTGTTGGCCTCCTCGAGGGCTGAATAACTTCTAGCCATTTCTCTTGTCGTCCTGGTAATAATGTCAACGTCGTCTGCGTATGCGAGTAGTTGTGCAGACCTGCAACAATCCTGCCTCCTCTCTTTGCGTTCGCGTCTTTGATTGCTTTTTCTAGGCATATTTTAAATAGGAGGCACGCCAGTCTCCTTGACGTGTATTTCGATGTGCTCTAAGATATTGTTTTGTATTTTTATGGTACACTTAACGTTCTTCATTGTCATCATTACCAATCGCACTAGCTTCGTTGGTATTTCTAGGACCGTTAGAGCATCATAGAGTTTGGTTCGTATAATGCTGTCATGTGCTTTTTTTTTGGTGTGGTGGTGGCTCAGATAGCTAAGCACTTGGCTCTTGAGTCAGACAGCGTGGGTTCGAATCCCACACAGAACTAAAGCAGCAAAAATTAGGAACGAATGGCTACAACCCATCACACTCAATTCCCCAATCCAGCTTGGGCAACCGTGGGGTCTCAACTGCCTAATACCTTCTCTGGAAATTTGTCGTTCGGATTCGACGTTAAACCGCTAGGTCCCCCATATTCAGATCTTAGTGCTGAGGTTCGATATGCGACAGAGAAGAAGCCGGTGCCTAACAGTGAGACTAAAAAGGATGATGTTTGTGTTGTTTTAAAATCAACAAACATATGGTACGTGTCCATTTGGTGTTCCGCGCCCTTTTCTAATATTCGTCTAAGCGCAAATATTTGGCCAATTGTGGATTTTCCGGGACGGAACCCATCCCTATGAGTTTTTCCAGCATTGGAAATAGTTTTCCGTAAAGTATGTTGGAGAGCACTTCATATGCTACGTTTAGCAAAGTAATGCCTCTGTAATTCTTACAGTTTAGGGGGTCCCCTTTCTTGCGTATGGGGCATATTACTCCTTCGTTCCACTCTTCGGACATTTCTTCCTTCGCCCATATTTCAGAGTATATTATTTGTAGCTGGTTAATCAGTTGATTTCCTCCCTGTTTGAGGAATTCTCAGGTATTCGGTCGCTTCCACGCGACTTATTGTTCCTCACCTTTTTAAGGGCGTCGCCGAAGATGAAAATAACTGAAGATGATATAACTATATTGCTCACTGTGCGACTATTTGGAGGAATTTTGGAAATCCAAAAACCCCAAATTTCTCCAAAAAGTCAAAATTTTTAAAATCTAAAACCAATTTGTTAATATTTTGAAAAATAAGGCAAGGACGTATCAATGAAGACGAGGTTGAAATTTTACAAAATTGCCATTTGTAGACTATAACTATTTTGCTCACTGTGCGACTATTTGGAGGAGTTTTGGAAATCCAAAAACCACAAATTTCTCCAAAAAATCCAAATTTTGAAAATGTAAAACCAATTTGTTAATATTTTGAAAAATAAGGCAACGACATATCAATGAAGATGAGGTTGAAATTTTACAAAATTGCCATTTGAAGACTATAACTATTTTGCTCACTGTGCGGCTATTTGGCGGAATTTTGGAAATATAAAAACAGCAGATTTCTTCAAAAAATCCAAATTTTGAAAATCTAAAACCAATTTGTTAATATTTTGAAAAATAAGGCAACGACATATCAATGAAGATGGGTTGAAATTTTACAAAATTGCTATTTGTAGAATATAACTATTTTGCTCACTGTGCGACTATTTTCCGGAATTTTGGAAATCTAAAAACCACAAATTTCTCCAAAGAGTCCAAATTTTTAAAATCTAAAACCAATTTGTTAATATTTAAAAAAATAAGGCGACAACATATCAATGAAGACGAGGTTGAAATTTTCCAAAATTGCTATTTGTAGACTATAACTATTTTGCTCACTGTGCGACTATTTGCAGGAATTTTGGAAATCTAGAAACCAAAAATTTCTCCAAAAAGTCCAAATTTTGAAAATCTAAAACCAATTTGTTAATATTTTGAAAAATAAGGCAACGACATATCAATGAAGATGAGGTTGAAATTTTACAAAATTGCCATTTCAAGACTATAACTATTTTGCTCACTGTGCGACTATTTGCCGGAATTTTGGAAATCTAAAAGCTACAAATTTCTCCAACAAGTCCAAATTTTGAAAATCTAAAACCAATTTGTTAATATTTAAAAAAATTAGGCGACAACATATCAATGAAGACGAGGTTGAAATTTTCCAAAATTGCTATTTGTAGACTATAACTATTTTGCTCACTGTGCGACTATTTGCAGGAATTTTGAAAATCTAGAAACCAAAAATTTCTCCAAAAAGTCCAAATTTTGAAAATCTAAAACCAATTTGTTAATATTTTGAAAAATAAGGCAACGACATATCAATGAAGATGAGGTTGAAATTTTACAAAATTGCCATTTGAAGACTATAACTATTTTGCTCACTGGACGACTATTTGCCGGAATTTTGGAAATCTAAAAACTACAAATTTCTCCAACAAGCCCAAATTTTGAAAATCTAAAACCAATTTGTTAATATTTAAAAAAATAAGGCGACAACATATCAATGAAGACGAGGTTGAAATTTTCCAAAATTGCTATTTGTAGACTATAACTATTTTGCTCACTGTGCGACTATTTGGAGGAATTTTGGAAATCTAGAAACCAAAAATTTCTCCAAAAAGTCCAAATTTTGAAAATCTAAAACCAATTTATTAATATTTCGAAAAATAAGGCTACGACATATCAATGAAGATGAAGATAACTGAAGATGATATAACTATATTGCTCACTGTGCGACTATTTATAGGAATTTTGGAAATCCGAAAACCACAAATTTCTCCGAAAAGAACAAATTTTGAAAATCTAAAACCAATTTGTTAATATTTTGAAAAATAAGGCAATGACATATCAATGAAGACTAGGTTGAAATTTTACAAAATTGCCATTTGTAGACTATAACTATTTTGCTCACTGTGGGACTATTTGGAGGAGTTTTGGAAATCTAAAAACCAAAAATGTCTCCAAAAAGTCCAAATTTTGAAAATCTAAAACCAATTTGTTAATATTTTGAAAAATAAGACAACGACATATCAATGAAGATGAGGTTGAAATTTTACAAAATTGCTATTTGTGGTTCAAGGTGGTTCCATCTCTTCTTCGCCCATTCATTGTCCGATTTCTGGGGTTTCGTTTGCGTTTGTGATCGGGTTGAGGAGTTGTTTAAGGTGCTGCGTAGTGTGCTGCTCCACCTAGCTAGTAACTCCTTTGGGTCCGTTAGTAGGTTTCCATTGGCGTCCTTACGCAGTACGTTGCTGGGTTTGTATCCGTTTCTTTGCTCGTTTATCTGCTTATAGAAAAGTCTGGAGCTGCTGTTTTGCCGGAGTTTTTCTAAATTGGCTATTTGTACTTGTTCGAAAGTTCGCTTTTTTTCTGTGTAACTTCCTTTCGCGCCTTTTTGCACTTTTGTATTCTTCCACGTTTCCCCTCGTTCTTCTTTGTGTCATATTCTTATATACTTTATTCTTTTCTGCTATTTGTCTTTCGCATTCCGCGCCGAACCAGTTGTTGGTCTTAGGCTGCTTGTGCAGGCCCAGCACTTCTGAGCCGGCCGATATGAGTTCTTCCTTGCATTTCTTCCACCTTTCTCCTATTGATATATTTTCGTCCATGGGCAGCTTTGCCCTTATGTTATCTTCGAAAAGCTTTTGTTTGTCCTCGTTCTGTAGAAGCTCTGTGTTAAATCTGGGTATCTTTTCTCCTCTGATTTGTTTTGAGATTCCCGCTCTTTATTTCACTTCTATCAGAAAATGGTCCGAGTCAATATATGCTCCTCTGCAGATTTTTACGTTCATAAGGTTGGATCTATGACCAGCGTCTATTAGTAGGTGATCGATTTGGATGAAGGTTTTCCCGTCCGGTGTATATTTGCACCCGTGTGTATATTTTTCCTTTCTAACGGGGTGCTTCGTGTGGACATAATCATACCGATACATAAAAAAGGTTAAACTATAATCGCACTCATTGCTTAAAAGCCTTTCTTCGCGCATATGTATCATAAACTACTATTATTTCAGTTAAATATTTATTATTTATAATTAACAACGAATTGTTAACAAAATGAACAATTGTATTTTTGTTGAAATATTTGCTATTATTACCATATTATTATTAACTCTGTTCTCTTCTCCATTCGCAGGAAAATTTCACTAATTTTTGTTTGTTTTTAAAAGAAAATTTGAATATTCATTTGGTCTTGTCATAGTTTACGTTTCAGCATAATTTGATTCTGATAAATAAGAAAATGCAAATCCTAGATAAATCTCGAAACATGTCTGCAGATGGTTATTCACTTAATCTAAATGGAAAGAAATGTTCTTAAAAACAATGTTCTTTATTTAGCACTCGTTAGTGACACGAAAGTGTACTGAGACTAGATACAGGTTGCTTTATCTGGCTGGGGCTAGTGTACTGGGGCTAGATAGACTACATAACATGCAAATGTCTGTTGTATAATCCAATATCCTTCGTGATATTAGAAAGGGCTGGCCATATTGCAAGACAGAGCACAGAGAGATGGACATACAAATTAACAGCTTGGCGGCCAAGAGAAAAGTGCCGAAAAAAAGAAGTGCCGCAAAGCTCAAAAAAGATGGCGTGATGACATCCAGAAGATTGCTGGAAAAAACTGGTTGAGGGCTGTTATGGACAGGCAGGAATGAAAAAATATGGAAGAGGCCTACATTCAGAAGTGGATGAGAACAGGCTGACAAGAAGAAGAAGAATAAGAAGATTAGCAAGGGAAGTAGTTGTTTCAACTTGGGATTTGTTTTCTAATCTTAATAAGACTTAATATTATAGAGCTAAGAACAGATAGAATATATTTATATATTCAGGCTACATTTCGCTTTTAATAAGTTCAAATATTATAAAATTATTACATATTTCAATTTTTTTTCAAGAATTTTTCAATAGTTTTCAATAGTCAATACAATAATTTAAAATAGTTTCAACTGGTTTAGAATACCTGATTGTTATGTAATTTTGGACATACAATCTCAACAAACTCAATCTTTTTGTGAAGCTAATATTTTAAAACTAATTCCATAAAAATCATTCCTATTTCGCCTTAATAGGCCTTATATTATAAATATATGAAATAATAAATAAGTATTAAATAAGTATTCAATCGCCTAATGGCGAAACAATACTTATTTATTATATTAGTTTGGGCATTTATCCTCCACAAACTAGTTTACAGTATCTTCCACTAGTTTAGAAAACTTAACTGTTAGAAGCTAATATTTCAAAACTCCAATTTTATAAAAGATTATTTCGACTATTAGCCGATGTAATACATATTTATAATATATTTTTGGACATTTAAAATCCACAAACTAGTATACAATAGTTTCCACTAGTTTAGAATATTTAATTGTTAATTAAAAGTATACAATTTTGTTTGTACATTCTATGTCGACAAACTCAATCTTTACGTGGAGCTAATATTTTTAATTACATTTAAATCTTTTTTTATAAGTTTTCTTTTGTTTCATAATAAGTGAAATTAATAATAAACTAATAGTGTAAATAATAGCAATACTTTGAAAGCGACGTATAATCATTGTAGGATGTGGTGAAATAAATGGTGGCTTTGTTTCATGGAGTGAGATATATATATTTTAAAAGTGTTTTTGGCCTCTCGTAAAGACAACGCACATGCCTTCACATATATCTCTATGTGTGCGTCGTGTAAAATGTCTCCCGTGGTCCGTGCCACAGCTGTTTTCGACACACGTGGCCCGACACGCGTTCTAACCCCCTGCAACCGCCCCGTCCCCCTCGCCGGAACGATCAAATTACATTCATCTTTACAGAAACACTAAATTGACTGTATCAATACGGTCTAAAAATATATTTTCCAAACATGCCCGACATCACACCTGACCACCCTTTTGTTTTCGAATCCACCACGCGTCGCAATTTCTTAAACAATTGTACAATTGCTATTTAGAAACGTGATAATTTCATTGTTTCAGCGGACGCATTTCTTTTGCACATCTGCTTCAATTCCAAGCAAATATTGTTCGTTTCTTTCTGTAAGGTCAATAAAAATCGATATCAATAACGGTAATCTGTTGGGTTTCTTTATAACAAAGTCAATTTGTAAACACAATTTTAATCAATAATAAAATATGTATTTTCCATTAAAACTAATTTGAATCTGCGCACTAATATTTAACAACAATATTTTCAGGTCATTTTTTAAACACACTACACAAGACTACGAAATGTTTTAAACGAAATGTCTTCCAAATATTAAAAACTATGAAGAAAAATTTAGTGAATAATCAAAATTATTGTCTTTTCCATTAAAACTCATATAAATCAGCACTAATATTTAACAATAGTTTAGGTCATTTTTGGAAGACAAACTACGAAATTACTTTCAAAATATAAGAAACTATAAAGTAAAAATTCGAGAATTTTAAAAATTATTGTCTTTTCCATTAAAACTAATGTGAATCAGTGCACTAATAGATAGGTCCGGTCTTGTTTGAAAGACAGAGCACGAAATTTCTTTCAAAATATAAAAAACTATGAAAAAAAAAATCGTCAATAACCAAAATTATAGTCTTTTCCGATTTTTCAGGACATTTTTAAAAGACAAACAAGGAAATTTCTTTAAAATATCAACAAATTGAAGAAAAAATTTGTGAATAATCAAAATCTTTTTCATTTTTCAGGTCATTTTTGGTCAATTTCTTTCAAAATATTAAAAACTGTGAAGCAAAAATTCGAGAATAATCAAAATTATTGTCTTTTCCATAAAAACTAATGTGAACCTGTGCACTAATATTTAACAACAATATTTTAAGGTAATTTTTGGAAGACAAACTAAGCAATTTCTTTCCAAACATTAGAAACTATGAAAGAAAAATTCGCGAATAATCAAAATTATTGTGTTTTCCATTAAAACTAATGTGAATCTGTGCACTAATATTAAACAACATTACTTTCAGGTCATTTTTTGAAGACAAACTACGAAATTTCTTTCAAAATATTTAAAACTTTGAAGAAAAAATTAGTGAATTTTAAAAAAACTGATCGTCATTGCCATTAAAACTCATGTGAATCTGTGCACTAATATTTAACAACATTTTTTTCAAGTCACTTTTGACAGACAAACCACGCAATTTTTTTCAAAATATTAAAAACTGTGAAGGAAAAATTCACGATTTTAATCAAAAGTATTGTGCTTCCATTAAAACTAATGTGAATCTGTGCAGCATTATTTAACAAAAATATTTTCTGGTAATTTTTGGAAGACAAACTAGGCAATTTCTTTAAAAATATTAAAAACTATGAAAGAAAAATTCGTGAATAATAAAAAATGAATTTTTCTTTCATATTTTGTCTTCCAAAAATTACCAGAAAATATGGTTGTTAAATAATACAGCACAGATTCTCATTAGTTTTAATGGAAAAGACAATACTTTTGATTAAAATCGTGAATTTTTCCTTCACAGTTTTTAATATTTTGAAAAAAAATTGCGTGGTTTGTCTGCCAAAAATGACCTGATAAAAATGTTTTCACATGAGTTTTAATGAAAGTAAATATAAATAAATAAAAAATTTAATGAAAATTAAAAAATTAAAGACGATCAGTTTTTTCAAAATTCAAAATTTTTTTTCTCCATAGTTTTAAATATTTCGAAAGAAATTTCGTTGATTGTCTTCAAAAAATGACCTGAAAGTAATTTTGATAAATATTAGTGCACAGATTCACATTATTTTTAATGGAAAACACAATAATTTTGATTATTCGCGAATTTTTCTATCATAGTTTCTAATCATTTGAAAGAAATTGCATTACATCTTTTCCACTATCGAAAAAAAGTCGTGAATAATCAAAATTATTGACTTTTCCATTAAAACTAATGTGAATATGTGCACTAATATTTAATTATTACTTTCAGGTTATTTTTGAAGAAAAAAATTGTGAATTTTCGAAATTATTAATTGCTTTCATAACAAGTTTTATAAACATTGTTTATGAAAACAACTGTATTTTAAGAAATGCAGATTTGGGTAAAGCATTATAATTTTGGAAAGTCTTACAGTAGAACTTTTGCCAACATTTTAATATTTAAATAGAGGAGTTGTGATCTATTATTTGTTTTTATTAAAATTGTTTAAATAAATACTTTTTAAAATAAAAATTTATTATTTTAAAAAGTAGAGACGTTTTAAGAAGTAGAGTAAGAAATTATTTCTTGTTAATTTAACAAGAAAGAAATAATTTCACGATAATTATTATATAACGATTTCACAATAATTTGATTAGATTTTAGCAGCTTGTAGAAAAATATATTTTCATAATTCTAAGGTGAAATCTACTGTAAAATGTGTTTTCTTCAAAGACTTTTCTAGGAACAAAACCAACTCTGAAAGAAATTTTGTTCACATTTTGTTCAAAATTTTTAAAATTATTCCAGGATTTTTTTTCCTATTCATTGTTTTTTCATAAATTTAAGAAAAATATTCCAATTTAAAGGACCTCGAAGTCGATAGCCCTTTGTATCATTTTTGTTATGTTGCAGTAAATATTATTATTCCAATTACTGAATGTAATCCTTACATTTTTCTATAGTCCCGTCAATCCTAAAAAAATTCAAATGTTTCTTTCAAGGTCGGTAGCTTTTGTGTACAATATATGAAATAAATATATTTCCTTTGTTTCCCTTTGTTTTAGTTAAAATTTTAATTATTTATAAAAAACAATAAACAATACTATTGTTCATATTTATACACATTTTGCTCTGTTTTATACATTTTCATACAAATAATAACAATCTTTATTGTACAAAGTACAACTGGCTAATGACCAGGGGTCTTTCTGCCACATTTTCATACATTTTCATACACTTTTATATATTTTCCCTTGTTTTTTTTTCATAAAATCATTTTCTCTTTAGTTCTTTAATATTTCATAAGACAAAATTTTACGAAAAATATATTTATGAAAACCATTATCGAAAGGGAATTGAAATATTATTCCGTAATAATAATAGACTTTATTGTCACCAACAGTAACAAATGGCTGTCGACCACAAGGTATTTTCTGCCAGGGAGTAATCCGTTTAGGTCATACATAATTTGAAAAAAAGAATGAGGTGATATGGTTTCGTATACACTCTTTGAAGGATGTCTGCGAGTGTGGTGTCTTAGGTCGCGTTTTATATAAAGTGAGTCAATGATGATTGTCCGATGAATTGATATATCTCTAAATCTCGTTAATAGTTACATTTGTATGTAAGATATTTGGAATATTGGTCAGGGTATATAAGAGATGGTTGGGTGGGTTATGGTGGATGTTGTTAGGATGCCTTAATTTCGTTATTACACGTAACGATGTAGTTTAAGCTACTTTGAGTATGTCGGTTGTCATTTTAAGTGCGTTAGAGAGAAGAATATGTCTATGGTCTAGGATAGGTCTGCATATAGCATTTTCTACATCGAATTGAGCCTCTATGGACTGCGTGGTAACAACCAATTTCATTTAAGTGTGTAGGTCTTGTTCTTGTTCCAGCTTTGACTTCCTGCCAGTATCTTCTGAGCCCACCAAGAAGTGTCTCTTTATACTCTTCGGACGAAGGTCCTCTCCGTCTTTTGGATGTTGATGCCATTTTAAAACCTTGGTAGTTGTTCACCAATCTTTTAAATTTGTTCCTATCATGAACGTTTCTCTCTGAGATACCAATCTGCCTAAGATCATTTTCACATTCTTCGAACAATCTCGGCCTTGTTTTCTTACATTGTAAAATAACAATCGTCTCTTCTTAATGGATGCTGTAATAGGTTCTGTCTTGCTGTACAAGTCCTTATTTGCTATCATTCGCCATTGTCCATCAACCCATGTTACCTAGGATTTTCCTGAATATGCTATGTTCTCGTTTTTCCAGACGCTCAGCTTAACCTTGTCTATTCATGGTCAAAGTTTCGGACGCAGATAAGCCTTCAGGCTTTAAAACTGTATTACAATGTCTGAACTTGTTTGTCAGTTGGTATGTCTGGTCTAACTTCTTTATCCTGACATTAATTGCTTCTTCTTCAAATCAATTCCCCTGGATGAGTTCACCGAGATATTGGTGATCATCCATTCAAGTCCATCGTACATGTTCGTCATATATTTTGTCTTTTTATTTGAAATTTGGAATCCAACCTTTTCAGCCTTTTCTGACACCCTATTGATCTTGTTGACTGCTGACTCTATGTTGTTAGCAAAAATGGCCAGGTCATCTGAAAAGGCCAGGCCGTCAATGTACACCCCCTTGTTCTTAGGACCAAGTCTGAATCGCTCTTCATTTGCTTCTTCTTCGGCTAACAGCTTTCTCCACTCTCGAATGACCTTTTCCAAAACACACTTGAAAAGGATTGGGGACAATCTATCTCCTTGTCTTACGCCCGTTCTGATTGTAAAGGGTTCTGAGATTTCAGCCATAAATTTTATTTTTGACACTGTGTTAGTGAGACTTTGTTTGATTAGCTGTTTTGATGTATCATCCATCCCAACTGTGGAAAGCATATAGCTTTATATACTTTCGTGTCAGTTTGTATGGAGATTTCGTTATTACCAGGAGGCAAACATCGGAAATATTTGTTCCTTTGCACTGCCTTTTTCGTAGTGTAATGTCGGTCTGAAAAGTAAGTCTATAGTCGAGAGTCTAGTACTTGACATGTGGTGCCGGTGTTATGTCTATAGAGCCTAGGTGGAGTTGAGTAAAGTTAGCAGATTTTCTATAGTTGGGGATAATGAATTGGCATTTGGAGAGGTTAGCAAAAAGTTTTCATCGATTAAACCATGAGAGGGTTTTGTCTGTGAGGATTTTTAGTTGGTCTATGGCCTTCTTGAGGTTACTGTGATGTATTGATCAGTATTGTAAGACATATGACGAAAGGTTAATTTGGGTTTTGTCGTCAAGATTGAAATTATAGATGTCATGGCAAAATATTATTATATAGTAAAGCAGAGAGGGGGTAATCTTGTGTGAGACCTTGAAGAGGAGTAAATTCAGGAGAAAAGGAATGGTTAATTGTAATATGAAGGGTTATACTTTGGAGAAAATTCTTGATTGTATGGGGTAGGTAAGGAGGGATTTCTAGGAGGTACATTTTATAGAGTAGTACTGCGCGCCAAACACTGTCGAATAGATTCAGACTAGTTTCTAGGTATGAGGTTTGAAAATGAATGAATATGGTATTTGTCCGAATCCGAATTGGTATGTGGCTCAAAACTATGTTCCATAGTCTGGATTTTAGGATTTATTCTAGGATTTTACCAAGGACCAGGAGAAGTGTATACTATTAAGAAGTGTGGAATAAAAGGGTAGTAGTGGAATAAGAGAGCTTGAATCCGAATTGGTATTTGTCCGAATCCGAAATGGTATGTGGTTCAGAACTATGTTCCATAGGCTGGAATTTATGATTTATTCTAGGATTTTACCAAGGACCAGGAGAAGTGTATACTACTAGGAAGTGTGTAATAAAAGGGTAGTAGTGGAATAAGAGAGCTTGAATCCGAATTGGTATTTGTCCGAATCCGAAATGGTATGTGGTTCAGAACTATGTTCCATAGGCTGGAATTTATGATTTATTCTAGGATTTTACCAAGGACCAGGAGAAGTGTATACTACTAGGAAGTGAGTGATAAAAGGGTAGTAGTGGAATAAGAGAGCTTGAATCCGAATTGGTATTTGCACGAATCCGAATTGGTATTTGGTTCAGAACTATGTTCCATAGTCGGAATTTTAGGAAATATTCAAGGATTTTACCAAGGACCAGGAGAAGTGTATAATATTAGTGTGTGGTCTTGTCTGGGTTTTGTGATGGTTATTATTATACCTCTTTTCCGGCAATTAGGAAAATATCTTTTTTGAGGCAGAGATTATACAGTTTGTCTAAGATTGTCTGCGAGGAGTAAGATTTTTATAAGCTCGGAACTGGTGTATTATTACTTTACCGTACTTTCGTAGATTTTTAAAATTACACTGTTAAAATGTTTTGGTTAAAGATTTATCGGAATTTAAAGAAATCTAATTGGACAATTGTGTTTTTGTTGAAACATTGTCAACTTGTTTTACATTACATCCACATTAATTTACAAAAAGAAAAAGAAACCAGCTTTTTTTTTAATTTCTTTTGTAAAATTATGTAGAAATTAAAAATCTTTCGTTAAAAATTTCTTACTATTTTTTGGTAAAAGCATCTAGAAATTTGTAAAAATCAAAGGTTCTTACGTACTAACGCCACCTCAGCTACAGATTTCAACTAAATGGATGGTTAAATTAGGTTATAACCGAGCAGATAAAACTAGACCACATATCGCGCGGTAGCGCGACCTCTCACTGCGGTGGCGTTAATACGTAAGTACCAAAATATCTTCAGAAAAGTTCAAAAGAAGAAAAAATATTTATAATTTTATACAATTTTTAACAAAACATTTTGATAAGGATTTAACTAATTTTATTAGGAACATTTCCGTATAAGAAGAGGAAGAATTTATTGTATACATTATATACAAAGGGCTACCGACCACGAGATCTTTCTGCCCGGAAAAAACAATATGTCATCTCAATGAGATGAGATGGGGATACATTTAGTCGACGTAAACTGTTTCGGAAAACGTCTGTTTGTTAGTTGTGTGTCTGTGTGAAGTGGTTTTTATGTCGCGTTTGATGCAAAGCATACATAGAATGTTGTTGTCTTTGAATTTTGTCCGTAGTTATTTGAGTCTGTCAAA
This sequence comes from Phosphuga atrata, assembly GCA_944588485.1. Taxonomy (NCBI): domain Eukaryota; kingdom Metazoa; phylum Arthropoda; class Insecta; order Coleoptera; family Silphidae; genus Phosphuga; species Phosphuga atrata. The sequence continues at coordinate 2,513,203 of OX155907.1, read as the reverse complement.
GAGTTTTTAGAACTTGGGTGAGTCTGTATAGGAAATCGTTGGAAGGATTTTGTTTTGGTGTCTTAGCTTGATGATCGGTCGTAATAAGATTCGTTCTGCCACTTGTTTAATAAGTTCGTTCTGCCACTATTATATTTAATATTCTGTCGTTTGAGAGAGCATTTTAGAGTAATATATGTCCGTAGGCAAGAAGAGAGCGTCAGATGGCCTTGTAGATTTTACTGGCTGTTTCGGTGGAGATACCTTGATTTACTTGGGCAAAGCCACGGAAATGTTTACTCCTTTGGGGTATCTAGGTTGTCGTGTGTATAAGGAATAATTACGTTAAGGACCAGATGATTAAGAAATTGGACTGTTTTTAGTTTTAACGTATATTCAAGCTTTATTACAGTGCAGTCGCTTGTTAGATCTGTTCATCGATCTGTTATAAAACCTAGTAACTTTGGCCAAAAATAGTTTTGTTTGCCCACATTCAGTTCAAAAGATATTATAGAAAAATGATCGGGGGCCTAGCCCCCCAAAATGCATTTTTTCTGTATTTGAGAATGGCATCTTCAAAAACATCGTTTGACCATGTTTGCCTACCATTTTTTTTGATAAAATTTTTTTTAGGAACCCCAAAATTCGATTTTTTAATATTATTTTTTTTATTATTTTTTTTACTTTTATTGTTTTTTTCTTCGTTTGTTGTTGAAGAACTTCGTTTGACCATGTTTGCCCATCATTTTTTTTAATACAAAATATTTTTAACAGCACCAAAATATTTCACACATGCAAAAATAGCTTTTGACGTCTGCCCACCCTTAGAAAATCGTTTTATTTGAATATGGAGTGAAAAATTGAAACATATAGGTGGAGAATTTTAACGAAAATGGGTGAACCTCAAAAATTGATTAATCGACGAAGAGCCTTCTGAAGTTGACAGGGATGTACGTCGTTTCGTAGAAAACATTCGGATTTGCGCTAAAAAGAGACGAAACAATGTTCCAATTTTGATCGACCAAACGCTTATTACCTTCCGGAAATTATTGAACCTGTATTGAAGTTTGCCCGATTCTTTCCCTTCTGGATGAATGTAATGAAAAAGAAATTCGGGTCACAATACGATGTAGGGACTTCAGCAAATGTCAAGCGTACTTCAAGAATTTGAAAAACATTCAATCCGCGGTCCAATTCGCGCGGATAAATTCATCGTCAAACATATACGTTCCATCCGAAGCGGCAAGTAAATTGGAACGAGCTGCTTGCAAAAGAAAACGTTATAAATTCAATGAGAAAAATATTCAAAAATCCAAATGAACGTAAAATTTCTACAAGAGAACGAATATTTATTTCAAGAAGAGAATTGGAAAGGAAAAAATACAAGACTCGATGTCATTATTGAGGAAAAATTATTTAGCCAGCGCGGACACAAATATAGAAAACTTTTCGGCTCTTTCATCGCCTGGTCGTAACGGTTCGATTCAACAAATTCCTTTTCAATCAACAAATCGAGATTTCAAAAACACTTTGGTCTCACCAGAAAATTCACATTTTTCTTCTGTGGATTTTACACAGACAACACCGGAAATCAATACTATTCCACAAATCGGAAGAATACGAAGAAAAAATCAATAGGAAAATTGGACACAAAAAAAATCAAGAGGAAAATTGTTGACACCGCGTCCGACTCCGTGTACTCCGTTTTCCTCCTCCTTGGCGCAGATGTTATTTTCAGCAGGAGCCGAAAAAGCAATAACAAACATCTGCTTGGAGGAGTGGTCCAATAGAACCACGTCAGGCTTGTTTGCCGTTATCTGCCTGACGGTAGAGAACGAAAATTTCCAATAGATTCGGCACCCTTCATTCTCCACAACGGACTCAGTATCGCTCGGGACATAGGGCAGAACTGGTGATCGGTCTATCGCATAATAGTCCAGTCATTATAGTAAGTTCACCTCGGAATTAGAGATACCCAGCTGGAAGTCTGTAAATACTTGTATATTGACAGCCTAAAAGTTGTCTCAAAACCTACATATGGTACCATAAACCTACCATATGTAGGTTTTGAGACAACTTTTAGGGTGTCAATATACAAGTATTTACAGACTTACAGCTGGGTCATTCATGATTGACCAATGAAGAGGGACAAGAGTAAGATGATTTTAAGAAATGGCAGAATTGTACGACCACTTTGGATTGGACAAAGAAGATAATATAGAAGACAAAATAAGCAATGATGTACCGGACAAGATTTTCCTCGTTGATATTCCCGAAAAAAATTGCAATCAGGGGAAAAACTTATATTCTGAAATGGGCAATAGAATATGTCGAACCACCTGGGAGACAATTGAAAGGAACAAGAGATAACGGGCATTACGTGACAGGGGCGGATCCAGGATTGTCATTTGGGGGGGGGGGGTTGGGGCTTGACCCCGCTGAGGGTAGGTAAACTAAAGACTAGCAAAGAAAGCACTAAAAAGCACACGTTGTATTCTGCTTAACGCATAATAAGTCTCTTCGGATAATTTTTGGCAAATTCCTCAATGACTAATGGTTAAAGTAGGTTGTAGATTAGCAGAGATATCTCGGTGAATATACATGGAAGCAAAACCAGTTAACCTGTCTTGGGTCATTGTCGTACGAAGGTACGCTTTTATTAGTTTAAGTGCAGAGAAGCTGCGCTCCACACTACAGGTGCTTACCGGTAATGTAGCAAGAATTTGTAGGTTAAGATCTAATGCAACAGCCTGCAGTCACTGTGAAAGCGAAACAGTGATTTCAAATACTGCGGCGGTTACCGTTGAGATAGGACAAAGTCGAATCGTTGAATAGAAGCCAGAAATCTTGCACTTTGCAATGACGGAGAAGTTCTGTCGATTTCTTCAAGAAACTGTACGATAGGTTCAAATAACTCTTTGAATTGAAGAGGCTCATCATGCCTTTCAACCCAGCGTGTATCACTAAGACTTTGCAAGTTGACTCTTTTCTTTTTTTTAAGGATAGCTTGTTTGAAATGTGCCAATCTTTTTGCTGACTCTCGTACAAAACTGGTAACATTGTTTACTATTGCGATCATATTACGAACACTAGGCACCAATCACTGGTATACGTAAAGGGAGGAGACCTAGGTCCCTGTTAAGCTTTTGTTCCAAAAAGAAGAATAAGAAGTATGAAAATATATTTTCCGATGAGTTCACTTTGATTTCCCACGGAAGAACTCGGAGGGGTTGAGCCCTTTAACCCCCTCCCCCCGCCACCCCCCCCCCGGATCCGCCACTGTTACGTGGCATATTGTCGAAGAATTACAAGTCGCTAGGAAGTTCGCAACGACCTATGCAAGGAAAAACAAATTTCAAATAATTCACAGAAGTGTAAAATAAAAGTTTGAATCATTTTTACATAGAAATTCACGAAAAATAAAGAAAATGGAAATTGCACAATCAAAAATGTAAAATGGAATTTATATATAAGATAACAAGTTGTAACTAAACAGATGGCATTTAAAATAAATCAATAATAGAAGAATACTGTTTTGTTTAGTAATGACTTTGATGTACTTACTGATATATTTATAATGTGCTTCCAATACGCAAAATACAAGGACCTATTAAAATATATGTATTGCACAATTTTTCACCTCTTATGCAGTAAAAAAAGCAAGGGTGGACAAATGTAAAACCTATTTTGGCATACCTGAAATATGTTTTCATTAATTTTCGAGGTTTGCCCATTTTTTTGGTCCTTATCAATTCTTCATTAAATCTATATCTTTCAATTTTTCGCCCCTTATGTAAACAAAACAACTTTTTTACGTAAAACAATTGAATTGAAAAAAAATTATGGTCAAACAAGGTCAAATGAAGTTCTTCAACAAAAAACGAAAAAAAAAATATTATATTAAAAAAAAAACGGTTCAAAAAATAATTAATTAAAAGAAATAGTGGGCAAACATGGTCAAACGAAGTTTTTTAAGATGGCATTATCAAATATAGAAAAAATGGATTTTGGGGGGCTAGGCCCCCCAATCATTTTTGAAAAACCTATCTTCATGCAGCTCATATATATTAAACCGAGAGTTCGCGCTGCGATGTATGTTGTCTTGATTTATCTGTCCGTTTCGCGGCGGGCAACCTAATCTAACCGGGGTTAAAAAATAATTTGAGTTAAAAAAAAAATTCTGAGTTTTAGAAATGTTTTAATTTTAAATAAAATGTTTTATTTTATGATTTATCATAAACATTTTAGGTGTAGATTGGCGTGCTTTAATAATATAGCGGTCGTGGCGTTAATACGTAAGTACATATATTTACAAGATGCCACCCTGTCAGTGGGAGTCTGTAATACTAAACATAGGTCTCCGGTTGTTTTGTCTCTGTGGTGATTTTTGTTTTGTTGGCAAAGGTCACGGGTAGGTATCTGATTTGGGGAGTAGGTGCTATGTCGAAAGGCCTAGGGCCTAGGTATATGTGGGAAGAGTTGACAAAAATTATGTGGTTAGGAATGAGGAGTTAACATCTGCGAAAAGTCTTCAATGATTAAACCATGTAATCGTTTTGTCCGTCGTGGCTTGGAGATGGTCAATGGTGATTTCAAGGGTTTTATTGTGGCAGATGAGAGCGGTGTCATCGGCATATTGTAGGATGTAAGAGAAGAGGTTTATTTGGGACTTGCCGACAGGGTATTAATTATATAAACATAAATATATATATATATATATATATATATATATATATATATATATATCTATATAATATTGCATTTGAGGTTTTCGCGGATAGATACCTGTGTTGTATTGTTTTCTCGGGCATTCCGCGTTGATGCTGAGGGTTGGCTCTGAAAAGAACCGGATTCTCGACGTTTCGGCGAACTAACATTCGCCATTCTCAAGAGATATATGCGTCCGTGCGAGTCAACCGTTAGACGCATACTGAGAGCTCGTTCGTGCGATGCGACTACTTATAGCTGTTTGGCTTCGGGTCATGCGCGCTGTGTGCGGTGCTTCGGTTCGGTTGTTTGTTTGTCTTGTTGGTCGTACATGAGTCTGGGGTGTCTGGGGTTGCATTTTGAGGGTGGATATGATCGGTCGCCATGCTGGGGGCAGTCTCAAGGAATCGTCTCTCGTGTTCATGCAGTAGTCTCGTTTTTCTATCTCTATGGCTTCTCTGTATACTCGTTACATTTCGTGGCTAATCTGTGCAACAGTCCTTGAATTTCTAAAGTCCATCCAGTGACCGGTGTTTGTGTGTTGGACAAGTGCCGATGAAACTTTGTCTCTGTGTCTGACTGAAACTACATGTTCTTGAATCCTAGCAGATATTTTTCTATTGGTACGTCCAATGTAGGTTCGTTCACATGTTCCGCAAGGTATTTCGTAAATTCCATGGGATTCTAGCGGGATGGTGTCTTTAACGCTGCGTAGCATGGAGGATATTTTCTGGTTAGGTTTGAAAATGGTGTCGATGTTGTGTCTTTTAAGGATTCTGGCGATTTTGTCAGTTGATCCATGAACATGTGGTAGGTATGCTGTGCTAACGGGTTTCTGGCGTTCTTCAGTTCTAGGGCTACTGTTCTCTGTACGACGGAAAGCTCTGGATATTAAGCTGTTTGGATATCCATTTGAAGAAAGAGCTTCTCGTAAGTTCCTCAATTCTTTCGGTAAGTTAAGCTGGTCGGCTAGTCTTTTGGATCGGGTGGTCAGAGTGTTGACTACAGATGCTAGTTGTTTGGGATGATGGTGCGAAGAAGCGTTCAGATATCTGTCTGTGTGGGTTGGTTTCCGGTACACAGTGTGACTCAAAGTGCCGTCAGGTTTCTTCTGTACCAAAACATCCAAGAAAGGAAGTCGTTGATGCTTTTCTATCTCCATTGTGAATTTAATTTGGTCGTGTTGGGAGTTAAGATGGTTAAGGAATTTGTCCAGCTCTGGTCTGCCGTGGGGCCAGATTACAAATGTGTCGTCAACATATCTTAACCAGAGTGTGGGTTTAAGTGTGGCTGATGAGATTGCTTTTTCCTCAAAATCTGTAAGAAATATGTTGGCTATTACTGGGGATAGAGGTGAACCCATTGGTGCTCCTAGGACTTGTTTGTATATTTGACCATCGTACCTAAAGTATGTATTCTTTAAACAATGTTCTGCCAGATCTGATACATACTTTTCTGGTTTTAATTTTGATCTTATGATGTTTAAGGCCTCAGGGACCGGTACTTTTGTGAATAAAGACACAATGTCAAAGCTCACAAGGAGGTGGCCGGGCTGGAGTTGGTGATTTTTCAGTATGTCTATGAAGTGTTCAGCATTGCGGACATAGGAATCACAATCTTCGGCGTATGGTTGTTAACATTTTGCTAAATGTTTCGCAAGAAGTTGGACCGGTGAACCAACGGAGCTTACTATTGGTCGTAGTGGGGCTCCATCTTTGTGGATCTTTGGTAAACCATATATCTTGGGACACCGTGAAGATTTCTCCCTTGGTAATTCATTGTTTCCTTGTCAATGCTAGAGCTTTGGATCTTTTGTCTCGTAGTTTTCTCAAGATAGGTTGTAGGGTCCGTTGTACTGGGTAGATAAGCTGGATCATCTAAGATTGTGGTCATTTTTTGTTTATAGTCAGCACTGTTCATGACTACAGAGCAATTTCCCTTGTCAGCTGGTAGGACCACAATGCTGTTGTTTTCTCTTAGTGCCTTGAGGGCTTTGAATTCCTCGTATGAGATGTTTCTTGTCGGTGGTTTGGCAGATCTTAAAATGTGGCATGTTTCCTGTCTTATTGTCTCGGCTAATATGGCAGGGAGTTGTGAGATAGCAGTCTCGACACCAGTGATTATGTCTTCTTTGGGAAGGCGAGTTGGTGCTATTGCAAAGTTAAAACCCTTGGCCAGTACTGTTTTGGTAAGTTCGTCTCGGGGCTGGTCTGAAAGATTGTAAACCACTTTGTCGATGTTGAGTGGTTTTGGTGCAGGTTTTTGTCTCCGTCTGAGAAGGTTGTATTTTTCGTTCTGTCTATTGGTAATTAATAATCTATTCTGTTCGGCTCTGTTGTTAGATATTAAGTCTATCTGTTGCCAGAGGAGAGGGTGTAGCGTAGTGGTTAGAGCTATGTGGGTTGTCAGGATATTTTGACTGATGCTGTCAAGTTTCTGTCGTTTGGTTTGGATTTCGTCCCGAAGCAAAGCTTGGCTTGCGTTGTGTAGTATTTTGTTTGACCTGGCTGTCGGATTTTGGTGTGACAGCCTCATACAGACGGGTGTTATGTCTGTATCTCTACAGCGACGTAAAAATGCTAAATCGCATAATAATTGAGAGCGCTTTGTCCGTAGTTTCTCGAAACTACGGGTGTGGTGGTAAATTTCCTCCCCGTGGAGGTTTATAATATTGTATTTGAGGTTTTCGCGGATAGATACCTGTGTTGTATTGTTTTCTCGGGGATTCCGCGTTGATGCTGAGGGTTGGCTCTGAAAAGAACCGGATTCTCGACGTTTCGGCGAACTAACATTCGCCATTCTCAAGAGATATATGCGTCCGTGCGGGTCAACCGTTAGACGCATACTGAGAGCTCGTTCGTGCGATGCGTACCAGAGACATATATATATATATATATATATATATATATATATATATATATATATATATATATATGCATATATATATATATATATATATATATATACAGGGGTGGGCTGGAGCCGGATCGGTCCGGCTCGCGCGAGTTGTTAAAATTTTTGAAACTCGGCGAGAAAATAAGCCATTTTGGCCGATGTGCCACACACTCATGTGCGCAACACACTACACACAACCAATATGCCCGTTAAGCTGCGCGGCTGCGCAGCAGTTTTCGTGAAAATTTAAAATCTGCGCAGATAAATTAAGTTGCCGCGCACTTAAATTAGGAGACGTTGATTTTATCTTAGAAATTGGGGAAATTTCGGAAGAAAAAAGATTAATTAATATATTAAGTATATAAATAGATTATTTAATAAAAAGACATATTATGCAAAAACACCATAGAGAAGCTGTTAATAAACCACAAATATTGAAAAAATGTAGAAATGTTAATGGAAATACCTGAAGAACGTCACGGAAAAAAGAGTCAAAAGGAAAAAAAGTAAAAATTATGCTTTTGAATCTGAATGTTTTGAACACCGAATCTATAAACAATATCTTTAAAAAAAATGTTTTTAAAATGAAAATGAAAATTCAACCTTCCATACATTAATTGTATACGAAAGCACCGATATTTCTGTATAAAAGAACTAATTTTGGATTTTAAATATCGTATTAATGATATAAATTACAAAACTGTATTTCTTGGTATTTTGAAAGTCGAACATTGTGATATTATCAAAATATGATAATGTTTATTGGAGATAATTTTTACTGGAGATAATGCCACGCTTGGAAAGTAAAATGGGGTATCTGCAAAATGTACCTGTTTGTTATGCAGAACATTTACTCTGAACAGAAAATTTACTCTGAACTGTTTACACAATGTTTCACCGATCGAATATGAAAAGCGAAAATTTGAGGATTTAGCTCAAGTAACTGCACATGACGCCGTAACATTTAAAATAATCAATGAAGTAAGGTAGTTGACTAGATATTTCGCAGGTAGTGCAAAAATTACGATGTTCTAATTTACTATTGTCAAGTTATGGAACGAAAGAAATATTTACAGATGGGACCATCTGTAAATATTGTGCAAAATTCTAACGGATTCTCAATATAGGGTAGCAATTTTTGCTCTCAAAATCATATTAGAAGAGCCTTCACTTTTGTACAAATACCCACAGAAAAGTTTTCTTAAACTGTTATTGATGCACATCAACATGTTAAGACGAAAATAAGAAAATTTAAATCTCAATACCTGGGAGACAAAATAATTTGGAGCAGTCATGTAAAAAACTATTATCAGAAGATCAAAATAATATTGATTCTGCTTTTTGAGTGAATGCAATTTGTCCAAAGTGTCTGATCTCCCGATGACGATCAAAACCAATGGTATGGTATTGTTATAAATTTAGGAAAAAATTCAAATTTTGGAAAACAGAATATAATGAATCTTTCCGAAAAACATTCTATAACTATGATAAATATATCACAGCATTGTCATTGATAAATTATGAGATAAATATTCTGAAATTAAATTTACAATACTGAAGATGAGTAAACTTTTTCAGTATTGATCAAAACATTCGTCGATACGTTAACTATGTTACTGACCCATTCATAATTTTCTAATCTTGCTATTCTTTACAATATTATGTGTACCTTCAAAGCATCCAGTGCGGATGGCGAACGGGGATTTTCAGTCGTGAATTCCATTAAAAGAAAATATCGCAACAGGCAACAATATGAATACCTAGGTGATCTAATTAGAATAAAATTACATTTATCAAATGCGTAAATAATTAAAACCGAGTTTAAAAACAATTAGTACGAAAGACAGAAGACAACAAAATAATAAATTTTCATTGAAAATATTCAAAAACAGTGGACGAAACCTGATACTGGCATATGCAGATGATCTACCTTGTCAGTAAAACAACTATTAAAACCAAAGAGTTGTTTGGAAAAATAAAAAAGGAGGCAGATATAGTAGGATTACGTATTAATGAAGACAAAACAAAATATATGTATAGGATAACCTAACCTAACCTAACTCCCGGAGACAGGGAAGAGATCGACTAGGGCAAAACATAACCATTGGCATCTACAATTTCGAACGGGTCTCAGAATTCAAATACCTCCAAATACCGGTAAATACCGGTAATAGATGTTATAATCCACTAAGAGAACTGTTCCAATCGAGAATAATGTCGCGAGCCTCAAAACAAAAATTGTACCATGCTACTATAAGACCGGTAGTCACATACGGATGTGAAGCGTGGACCCTAACTAAAGCAAACGAAGACACCCTGCGAAGGTTCGAGCGAAAAATACTTATGAATGTATGAAAAATATATGGACCAACAGAGGATCCGAGGTCAGGGAAATATCGAATAAGAACAAACGCGGAGTTAGAACAATTGTAACAGGGAAATATTGTGAGAGAAGCAAAGTCACAAGGATTGAGATGGGCAGGACACATATGCAGAGCACCGGATGACAGAATGCTGAAAATAGCGTGACAGAAGGCACCGACTAGCAGAAGACTACCCTGAAGACCTAGAATGAGATGGATAGACAATGTTCTATCGAATATGCTGAAGATGGACATCGAAAATGAACAGGAAGCAATGCTAGATAGAAGTCGTTGGAGGCAAATTGTGCTTGCAGAGAACACACATAGGGTTGTAGTACTACTTGAAGAAGAAGATGAAGAATATTCAAAACTATTACTTTGCTATTTGATATTATAGTTTGAATAATGAAAGTATAAAAAAATTGAGCAATTTATTTTTAGTTTAATTTTTTTTGCTCACACTCGACTTTGGACCGCGCAGCTCTAACAAAAATTAGAGGGAACACTGCACACAACATGTGCGTACGTAAAATGGATTTGATAAAAATTATTTACAAAGAAATCTCATAGGATTCTGTTCAGTTGGTGCATCCACAATGTTAGGAAGAAAATCTAGAGTAGCCACAAAATTAACTGAAATGTCTCCAAATATCGTGTGGCATTGTATGAATCACCGATTGCAATTGGCAGTAGATGATTCCGTAAGTGAAATTAAACCAGTAAATCATTTTAAAATAATTTTAGACAAAATATATGCGTTATATCATCAGTCAAATAAAAACCAAGCTGAATTGGAAACTATTTCTAATGATTTGAACCTAGGAATAATAAAAATTGGTCGCGTTTTGGACCTCGTTGGGCATCCTGTAGCTTACGGGCAGCTACTGCTGTGTGGCGAGCATACCCAGTTCTCTATAAACATTTTATCCAGTCCAAATCAAATTCAGGAATGGTCAAAAGATTAGCTAATACAAATTTATTGAAAATTTAGCTTTAATGATAGATATCTTAGAAGAATTGTCAATATTATCCAATGCGCTACAATCAAGAAAAAATACCATATCTAAAGCTGATCAATTAATTAAGCGTTTAATAAGAGCTATAGAACTACACAAAAATGATAATTTTGGTGTCTACGAAAAAAAGTTAATTATAATGTGTCTACGTGAGGTGTAAGGTGTCTACGAAAAAAAGTTAGTTATAATTTAATTTCATCAAATGAGTTGAAATGCATACCATTTGATTACAATAATAAATTTGAAGCTCTTCCCAGAGAGCATTTATTAGATCGTGTGGCAAAGAATATGAAAGGAAACCTTTTATCGGCTAGTCATATAAATATGGATGAGGATAAGAATGAGAACAATGACACTGATAGCTATGAAAAATTTGTGCAGCTCTTCGAGATTTTAGATCTTTCTACCTGGTCATTAGATAAAATTATGTCACCATGGCTAGAAAATGAAGAAACTGTTTTATGGAAGAAATTATGTGAAATTTTGTGAACTTTCAAGTAGATTTTAATGATTTTCGTGATTTTATAGACGCAAACATACAACTGAAAAATATTCAGTTACCTAATTCAATTGCTATTAGCAGTTCAGAAGCTGAGAGATATTTTAGCCTTATGAATTTAATTGCATCAAAATTAAGAACCAGCCTTACTGTGGAACATATATCCAATCTAATGACAATATATTTATTGGGGAAACCAATAGCAAATTTCGTAGCCATTCCTTTTTGTTACATCTTGGATGAACCAGAATCACAGGTTAGCAATAGAAACAAGGCTAAGAAAAGGACACAATAATGCTGTTTCTGCGAATGAACAAGGCATATGGACTCTACACTAATTAATTAATTATGCATATACATAGCATAGTATGTTAAATTTGGAATTTATCAGTTTTTTGCCAATAAATGGTTTATTTAGTTATTTTGTGCAATATTTTGTATATATATATATATATATATATATATATATATATATACATACAGTATGCGTCGAACGGTTGACCCGTACGGACGCATATATCTCTTGAGAATGGCGAATGTTAGTTCGCCGAAACGTCGAGAATCCGGTTCTTTTCAGAGCCAACCCTCAGCATCAACGCGGAATCCCCGAGAAAACAATACAACACAGGTATCTATCCGCGAAAACCTATATATATATATATATATATATATAATGCACACCAGGCTATGTAGTGTCGGACTAAAATCTAAACTCATGATTTCTCATTTTCCTGGAACCGCCTGAGTATTACTTCGGGAAAAGAGAACTGATATACTAATCAACCTATATCCGTTTCTTCTTTTATCCGTTCTTGTACGATATTCTACGCAATGGTATCCACAATATTCCACGTTATTCCACAATATGCTTATTCCTGGCTAATAAGCATGAATTCTACACAATTATAGCTATTTAGTCTGACTCCTGCTGCATTATATGCTGCATCGCTTAACAGTTTCCACTTATCGCAGTGAAAGAATATTTTTATTGAAATAATAGAAAGAGCATTTTCGACATAAGTCGCTATAGCTATTGAACCACCCGTGTCCCTTTTTCGGTTTCAGTTGCCGATTTTCGCTGCCATTCGGTAAGTATCTCCCAGTTGGTACTCCTTTCTACTAATTAGGCATCTCTTTTTAATTTTGAGATCAATGGGTGGAATTCCGGCCAGTACCAATGCAGCTTCCGTAGATACAGTTCGAAAACTGCAGCATATCCTAAGCGCCACTCTACGTTGTACCCCTGCCATGAGTCTTCTGTATTTCTCCCACTTTGTAGATTCGCTCCATATGGGCGCTGCATACAAGGGAATCGAATGTGCCACGTTAGCTATAGTCTTCCTGTTGGATGAGTTTAGTCCCCGTAATAATTCTGCTTAGTACCATTACAGACTTTTCAGCTTTGATGCTGATGTCGGAGATCCTCATGAAGGGCCTGAAACTGGCAGCAGAGAAGACATAAGCTCTAATACTCTACTCTAACATGTGGCGACAACATGTTCCTTCATTTCACAGTTGTGATCCAATATTATTCCGAGATATTTCAACCGCGAATTTGTTCACTTCATCACTTCATTTTCCTGCTGCAAGGTGACTCTTTAAATTTCCTGCCTCCGTAGAGTATTAGAGGTTCTGTTTTCTCTGCCGCCAGTTTCAGCCCTTCTGATCTCCGACGACAGCTTAGGTTAGGTTAGGGTTACTGACTAGCTCCAGTTGTGTTTTTGCTTTGCAAATAGCGGTTAGTGTCATTAGCGATTCCAATAATGGTTGTCCCGGTAGGTACTTCTATTGTAAGCACATAATTATAGAAAATGTTCCACAGGATAGGTCCCAGAATAGAGGTTTTGTGGTACCCCACATTCTGTTTGCATGTTCATGCCCCATCCAACAAGTATAGATCTTTCCGAGAGATAGTCCGATATTATTCAGCGGAGGTACATTGATAAAATACGTGGTTTGCATGATATGCAAATACGTGGTTTGCATACGTGGTTTGATCAAAGACATGCTGGAGCTCATGTCTGAGCGTCAGCATGATTCCTTCGGTGCTGAGTTTAAAGCATTGCGGATGTCTAGCGTAGCCATTACGCAGGGTTATCGGTTATTTGGTGCCTTTGATTTGATGCTATTCACGATCTTCAGCGCCTCTTGCATTCCATCAGTGGTAGCCCGGCTTTTCCTGAATTCGTATCGGTGGTTATATAGTTTCCCATCGATTTCGCAATAGAGCCTATTTGCAATAACTCTTCCAAATAGTTTCCCAAATACGTCCAGTAGACCTAAATTTAGACTAAATTTAGTGGAGTCATGTTTCTGGATAAGAACCAATTTCTCTATCTTCCATTGACGTGGAAATATTCCTTTTTGTAGGAGTGTATTATAAACTTGCAGAAGGGTGTCGAGTTCCGATAGGGCTGCAGCCTTTACTACCTCTGGCGGTATTCTATCTGGACCAGCAGCCTTTTTGTTCTTTATTTGAGATATTGCTGTTGTGAGCTCTTCAGCATCAATTACAGGCAGTGAGCGATCTGGTAGTATTGCTTCCCTTGCTGGTGTCGTTTCTTTATTTGAGATATTGGTGTTGTGAGCTCTGCCGCATCAATTGGAGGCAGTCAGCGATCTGGTAGTATAGCTTCCCTTATTGGTGTCGTTTCGGTGCGTGGAAAAATTCCTTCGCAATTTCCAATTGTTTTGCATCCCCTAGCTTGACTTTAGGGTACAAATGAGCTTTCTTCATAGCAATCTTAGCTTAGCTTTAGAAGCTGCCTTTCTGTGATAGTAGAAGAATTTGGTCACGATTGTTTCTTACAAGTATTCTCTTGTACCGCAAGCAAGTTTTGTGTAGATTCATTCTTCGTTGCGTAGATTCGTTAATTCCTCGTTCTACCTGTATGCTATTTGTCTTCTAAAGGTCTCTTTTTTGCTAGAAACGAGTTGTTACAGGCCATTGTACATTCTTGGACTAGATTTTCTGCCCTTGTTGAAGCTTGTTTTTCCATATTTTCATTCCATTCTTGAAATTTTGCTCACAGATTTCTATACATTAACTATCTGTATATATCGTGGCAGTATAAACTGTAGAGTAGGGGCGGGAGTGCAGAACCTTGTGGAAGACTTTGCTGTGGGGTGAATTCAAGAGAGAGTTCGTTGTTTATTTTGTTTTGCAGGGATCTGTCTTTAATAAAATGCTTAGTTAAGTAGTGGAGTTACGTGGGAACTTTTAGTTGATGTATTTTGTAGAGAAGTCCGTTGTGCGACACTTTGTCAAAAGCTTTGTTGATGTCTAGGAAAAGGGCAGCTGAGTGTTTTTGTTGAAAATAGGGAGCTTGAAGGTTATTGGTAAGGACGAATAAAAGATGAGTAGTAGACTGGGAGGATTTAAATCCAAATTGATATTTTGGGGTGGGGTTTGATAGGATGTTCCATAGTCTGGATTTGAGGACATGCTCGAGGATTTTCCGAAAACTGGAATTTAAAAGGTCGGTATCCATTTGGGTGGGAATGGTTTTGGGATGGGGATTATTATTCCTTTTTTCCAACAGTTGGGAACGATCTTTTGTGGAGACATACGTTGAATAATAGGGGAACTATTTTTTCCATGGAGAAGGTCAGTTGCGTATTCGTCACATGTTATTTCCACTAAGTCCGTACTATCAAAGTTGAAGAAGTTGTTGAAGCAGCAATTTACGCAGTTGAAGTTATCATTGCCAAATGGGGGAAGGTGGATAGGATTTTTTGTCCATATTTTTGTAAAAGCGTTTGTAAAATTTAAGAATTTCCAAATTCGAAATTTTTGATCCGAAAAAAACCTTTTGTTTTTGGGAGAACAAAATACTTGAAATCGAAACCATGACATTTCTATATACTTTATCTAAAAAAAAAAACTTTTTTCACTTTTTAGATTTCAATTTTTTGTTGGATTGCAAAAAACAAGTAAGGAATATTTCTAATTCTTTTCGATCCGATATTTAAAATAAACCTTTCAGGCATTTATTACTATTAACATTCCTGAAAACAAACAAACCTGTAATTTAACTGAAAATATATATTATTTAAATAATTGATACATATTTACAATTTTTTTCATATTAACTAAATTGTTTCTTTTATTTCAACATCAATAGAAGAAGAAGAAATATATTTATGGTATACATGACATACAAAGGGCTACCGACCGCGAGGGTCTTCTGCCCTCAATATCAATGATAATATATGCAACAACTTATTTTCTTATTAGAAATGAACAATATTAGAAATACGCAGTGGTGATTGATATAGCGAGAAACTTTCTTAACGATGATATTGTGTCAGTCGGCTGGTGGTTTTCCTAACCGAGTATGACGAGTATGAATTTGTTTAAATAAGTATTTAAAATGTTGTAAATGCAAAAATCAACGTTCTGATATTAGAAAAAGTTTTTTTATTTTAGCTAATCATAATCTCATTTTATAATAATAAAGTAGTAAATAATAATAATAAGTAATAGTGAATAATAATAAGTTTTAACAATAATTTATTTAAATAATTTATATTTTTATAATAATAATTATATTTTCATAATTTTATAAGTTTAAATTTGATCAAAATGCGATTCTAAATTTTACATAATTGTAATCTTACGAATAAAATCTTGTTTTTAATGTTTGCTAAATTTATATTTATTTTTTTTCCTTTATTTCAGAAAAAAAGACAATTATTTACTGCATTTACACCGTCCAGTTGAATAATTTTAAACAAATTCCTGAAATTTCAGAAAAGTAAAAACCTCAAATATCATTACATAAGTAAAAAAATGTTTTAAAAAAACGTTGTATATTATAAATATGATTAGTATTAAATTATATTATTAAATCATTTCATGATATACAGGAAATTATTAATATTTCATGAAATTGCAGAATTTTTTTTTTAAATTAATCATTTTTCCTAAATTAATTATTAAACACAAATAATGGATATAAAAAAAAGATATTAAAATATTTAGATAAATATTTTTCAGAATTTTCAGTTAAAGCAGATGGTGCCATCTATTACGTTTCAGCGAAAGCATTTTGGACGCATCCCAAGTACCAAAAGTCTTGTAAGTTTTCTCGCGGTGAAATTCAATTTAAGAAACAGATTTTTTCGCAACCAAAAACGCTTAAAATTCTATTCATCTCTGATTTATACAGGCGCAATCTCGTCCTTGAATATATTTTTCTTAAACAAATATGAAACAAATTATTAAATAAATATTTTAAAAAAGATGCTCATTTCAAAAGTAGTAATAATGATGAATTGATTATAATATGAATTGAGTGTGACTAATATTTAGAAATTAATTAATAAAATTGTTGAAATATAGATTGAATATTATTTCTGAAATAAGTAATAACAAATCTGTTTTTGCTAATTAGAAATTAAGATCTGAATTTGGAAAATATTGGTAATTTAACTATTAGTCGTTATTATTTAAGCCGTAAAATTTTTAAAATATTTGTAAAATTTGTAAAAACTTGTAAAATTTGTAAAATATTTGTAAAATTGCTAAATAAATTGCAAAATTATAATTATCATCTCAGAAATAGTCTAGAATTGAAAGATAAGAATAAGTTTAGAATTGAAAGAAAATCGCAACTAAAAATTCTTTTTCTATAAGGACCACACGATTTCGAAATGAAATAAAACAAAAATGATATAATACAGACACAATACAATTAATATAAAACAATTGTTGAAATATAGATTGAATATTGTGTCTAAAATAAGTAATAACAACAGACATAATATTTTCATTTTTCAGCACAAGCTATTGCATTACAGTATCATGTTGATACTGTAACTTTTTTGTATATTATTATACAAATATTATTATACTTATTTGTATTTACTGTAGTTTTCGATTATTAGAACGATTCAATAAATAGCAAGTCGATTATGTGGAGATTAATAATATAATTTAAACAACAATTCTTGTTGAATCAGATTTTGAATGTATAGTATAATCTTGATAATCCGGCCGTTGGTTAATCGGACACGTTCAGTGATCCGGCGGTCTGGAGTAACAAGTGTCTTTTCTTTACTCTGCCCCGCACTGGATATAAACCTCGCGGACAGAAGAAATAAAGTCAAAAATAACACTATCCAGTGATTCTGACGAAACTCCACTCTACAATTGTCTATCTGTTATAAATTTACATATTTTTTTGTACACGTTTACCTATATTGATGTATATATATATATATATATATACATATATATATATATATATATATATATATATATATATATATATATATATATATATATATATATAAATATATATATATATATATATATATATATATATATATATATATAAATATATATATATATATATAATTATATATATATATATATATATATATATATATACATATATATATATATACATATATATACATATATATATATACATATATATATATACATATATATATATATATACATATATATATATATATATATACATATATATATATATATATATACATATATATATATATATATATATATATATATACTTATATACTTATATATATATATACTATATATATATACTTATTGAAACAAATAACAATAACAATTTTACATCTTTTATGTACAATTCTATTTCAGAAGGAATAATATATATATATATATATATATATATATATATATATATATATATATATATTATTCTTTCTGAAATAGAATTGTACATAAAAGATGTAAAATTGTTATTGTTATTTGTTTCAATCCCGATAATTTTTTTGATAATCCGGCGGTTGTCCCATATGTGTCGGATTATCGAGATTATACTGTATTTATAAAATTAGTAATAAATTACGAAACCATCACGTTTGTGTCCTTTCCAAAGTTTCTTTGTGTTTTTTAACTTAAACTGTACTTAAACCAATGTGGCTCCAGGTGGGTAAGCCCTAGAAAACATTGCGGCCTACTGGTCTATTGAATTTCCCCACAACGTTCCATTCATGTAAACAGATCCAGCCCCTGTATTAGGTCTAGGAGTTTATGTTGCATGTTCTTCGCGGGGATCTCATTTGCTGTAATGCTAAGCTCGTGTCTCCTGCGTGCAATTGCTTCGCAATGGAACATTGTCTGAGATGCAGTTTCATCCTCTTCATAGCATAGTCACAGTGGTTCATCATTCCAGATCCCCATTTGGTGCAGATGTTCTCGTAGATGGCAGTGTCCTGTAAGTAGGCCTGTCACGATTATGATCTGCCTCCTTGGCAGTTGCAGAATTCCAGCAGTTAAGGAAACCGATGAATTTTCTAGTATTCGATTGCTATGTTTATGACCATTTATTTTGTCCCACTGTAGCCGGTGCTTAGTAGCTACCCATTTACAGATTTCATTACGGGCCATAGTTTTGGTAATCTAGGAGTCCCTGCTAGCACTGATGTTAGCTTTGTTAGCACCATCCATTGCTAACTTTCCCGCCATTTCGTTTCCTACCAGTTCCCAATGGCACGGTAAGCAAGCAAGTATGACCTTGTTGTGTCTTGCCAGAGCCTTAAGTTTCTGAAGGCAGTTCCATGTTGTTTTAGATTTAATTTCATGGCCCGCTAAGGCATTTATAGCAGCCTGAGTGTCCGTGAAAATGTGGATGTTTTTACTTTTGTAGTCCATCACAAATCGCGATGGCGCGTATTCCCGCTTGGAATGTCGTGGTATGTGATCCCATTGGCACAGATAAGCTGTACCTCAGGGATGGTCTGAATACTCTTGCGCCAGTTCCACTATCCTATTTGGAGCTGACTGTATACCAGTCCAGCCCCACATTGACATGTCATTGTTTTCTTGCCTTCTGTCCAACGTAGTTGTTTTGGAGTGTAGATCGAATGATAACCTTTTCGACATTGAGTCTCCCTCAATTTTGAGGTTTGGCTCTGATATTACATACATACATACTCTGATTTACATGGCCCTGACCTCGCAAGAGCCTCCCAAGTGCCATTACATCTTCATCTAAAGGCCACCACTATTGCCTCACCCATGATGAAGATATCTAGGGGAGGCAGGCCTGTTATAACCTCTAGAGCTGCAGTTGCTGCGGTTTTTAGCGATCCCGTAATTGCTAAGCATACCAGTCTTTGAACACTAGATAATCCCTAATAATAATAATAGCCCCTTTCTCCTAGCATATCCATGCCATATGTATAGCTAAGCAAGGGCAGCTATTTATTCAGCCTCGGCTTTTTTTTTGTTGGAGATAGGGTGGCTCGCCCTACGCTCTTACCCCGTCTATTATTACGTCAGGTTTAATCATCATTTTTCAACGGCTGAGTGAACCTTGGTCGGAAAATTGCCTGATTAATTTGGCTTGGTGTGGGGATCGAACCCACGACCGCTGGATTTGCAGTCTAGAGCCTTGCCTCTAGACCACACCGTCCCTACGGATAATCCCTTTATCGCCCTTTTAGCTTCAGTTTGTCCACCATACCGTGAAATCATATGTCAAAATGGGTCTAACTACTGTGATATACAACCAGTACACCATGCTCGGTTTTAGTCCCCATGATTTGTCAAGTGTTCTTTTGGTCATCATTAATGCCATTTTACACTTGTTGGTGGTTTTATTAAGGTGTTGATTCCAAGTCAGTTTGGCACCCAGGGTTATAACTAAATACTTAAATTTGGGAGCCTTAGCCCCTCAATTTTCCTCATTTTTGTGAATGGTACTAGAGTGGATTTTAGGCGATTTACTCGAAAGTGTACCCCCTGCACCACCTCTATACCTTCGTTCAGTGCTTTTGCATGAGCTCTACTGTTACAGTAGGAAATTTCCCTCTGACGAGAATGGGTATGTCATGTGCATAATCTTGGGTGTAAAATTCTTTGTTATTTAGTAGACTATTGACAATCATGTCCCATAGGAGTAGAGATAGTACACCACCCTGAGGACACCCTTTGACAATAGACACTGTCATTGTGTCACTGTAGTCTCAACATTTCTACCCTGCAACATGGATTCCATCTAATTGATGTGATGTTAGCATCATGACTGAGGGCTGCATTGACTATATTGTCGAATGAGGTGTTGTCAAACGCTCCTTCTATATCATGGAAGGCACCAAGTCAATTTCCTGTTTTCCAATGTGTTTTTTATTCTCACCACTAATTGGTGAAGAGCAGATTCACACGATATTCCTGGTTGATAGGCATGCTGATTGGAGCGTAGGGGAGTGTCCATAAGACAGGTTTTCCTTAAATACGTTCCAACCAGTTTCTCTTTTCAAAATGAATAAGGTTAGATTCATTGGTCTATACGATTTAGCCCGGGTGTGGTCTGTGAGTCTCTGGTCAGTGTGGTCGTTCATATTCTTAGTTTCAAATCATACAAAAATCACAATTTAAAATTGTAGGTTTTGTAAATTTAAGCAATGTAGTTTTTTGTAGATTGTAGTTTTAGTGGTGACGACTTGTACTGCGACCTTCGTAGATCTATTGTACCCCTTGCAAAGCAATGTTACGAAATTAAACAATTTAAAAGTTTAAAAATTTGTGTCTAAAGACACCTAAACAAAAAGATGAACTGGTAAATAATCGAACAACATTGACATTGACACAACCAGACAACTGAAAATACAGGCCCTAAAATTTTCAAAAATTCAAAAATAAAGGAAGAACTCGAATACGCAATCAAAAATTCAAAAACAACTGGTCTTGACGAGTTGATAAAACTTATTAACGAAGATTCCAATGTCGTTCTACTGAATCTGTTTAATAACATATACGAGACGGGTGTTATTCCAAAAGAATGGCTAACCTCAACATTCGTGACTCTACCAAAAAATAATGGAGCCAAATAATGTTCAGAACACAGGATTAATGCCCTACAACACACACAACACACCTTGAAGATCTTCCTAAAGGTAATACACAACCGAATATACAAAAAAACTAGAAGAAGACATTAGCGACACGCAGATGAGATTTAGGAAATGTATGGGAACCAGAGAAGCACTCTTTGGATTGAATGTGTTGCGACAAAGACGTCTAGACATGAACCACGAAATGTACATCTTCTACATCGTATAGTCCAGAAAGCTTTTGACAGGGTCCAATATACCAAACTACTAGAGATACTAAAGAGGAAAAACATCGATAGTAGAGATATAAGAATAATCTCTAATCTCTAACGGAACCAAACAGCTAAAGTAAAAGTCGGAAAAGACCTGGGCATTGTCAGAAGAGATGGGAGGCATCGTCTTAAATAATGAGACAATTAACAACATACGATATGCACATGACACTAACATTATAACTGACAACATACAAAACAGCGCCTAGTCGATTCAGTAAACATCCACTGTGAAAGGTACCAGACTGGACATAAACACAAAGAAGACAAAAGCTATGGCTACTACAAAGTACCCAAATATTAATCATAATAGACCATCTATAGTCATTAACAACGAAACTATAGAACGGCAAGAAATGAATGGATGGAAATTGTAGAATAGGTAGACACTATGGAATGGTCCCACACGTACCTGGGAACATGGGTAACAAATAATACAGAGCCAACCAAGGAAATCAATTGCAGAATAGAACTCGCCCGTGGTGCCCTTTCTAAAATAGGGAAAATTCTCTGTAACCGCAGCATTAAATTAGAGATTAGAAGATTACATTAAAGGCGGAAAACATCAAAAAATTGTGGTGTTTGTTACAGGAGAATCCTTAAAATTTCCAGATTGGATAAAACCAGAGAGATCCATAAGAACATTAAAAAAAGACAACTGGAGCAGTGTTCCTTCTAATTTTTATTAGTGCTGCGCGGTCCAAAGTGTAGGGTGAGCAAAAAAATTAAATTAAAAACAAATTGCGCATTTTTTTTATACTTATTTATTCAAACCATATTATCAAATAGTCTGAACTCCAGAGGAGCGGCTACAAACAGCGTCTGTCTTCCATGTTAGGTTTTTTATAATACACACTCTGGGACTTACAATCCCAGTTTTAACCTCGAAATGGCATAAAAAGCTATTTCCCCCCTGAATTTCAAACAACTATGCATGATGTCAATTTCTCTGAATGGAAACAACAACAACAGAGGCGCAATCAGACCTAAGGATTATGCAGAGCCTGAAACATTATGTCATTCAAGAAATTCAAAATCCCCTAAACCAAAGAAAAACAACATACAATTGTTTGGAACTTTAAATATTAACTCGCTCTTGAAGCCCGGCAAACTGAAGCAGCTCACCAAAGTTTTGAAGAAAGTGGGAAATACTATGAGGAAGAGAAGGGTAAGCTTCTATGCCCATTTGAAAAGAATGAATGATGAAACCTAGAAAATATTCATGTTTTTTTGACAAAAACCCCAGAACCCAAATCACATGGTTAAAAGAAGTCAAAGCAGACTTAGTGGGCGTAGGTATTGGAGAAGAAGGCATAACAAACAGAGACCTGATAAGAGATAAAATTGTCAATTTTCAAGGATTTTAGGCGAAGACGAGAAAAACTGAACAGTGTGGACGGAAGACCGAAGGGAACAGCAAAGAGAGAGGATGAAGATATATTGGCAAAAGAGAAAAGAGGATGAACGCAATAGGAGAAATGTACATTGAACAATAGTTGTTTAACGCGGTCCCTAGACGGCCAAGATCGAAAAAAAATCAAATAACAAAATAATAGTTTGGATATTTCCAATGAAACTTTAATTTATTGCTCTTTTATACTAACCCACTCTATAAATTTATTCGGTGTTAATTGTTTGCACATTTGATAAATTAATGTAATTTTATTCTCATTAGATCACCGAGGTTAGGTTAGGTTTTGCGGCGCGGCATTGTATGGTGCTGCAGGTCTGTTTGTTGATCATAGTATTATCTTGCTAGTCAAAATAATATATTAATTAATTAAAGAAGCCAAGCAGAGATGGATGGAAACGGAATGTGCAGAAATAGAAGACCTCTGCTCCAAACATAATACTTTTAATATGTTTAGAAAAGTAAAGGAAGTAGCTGGAATCCACAGGGAGAGAACGACTGTCACTTACAAATGATAGTAACCAACTAATTTTGGAGGAACAAGAACTAAAAAACACATGGACCAGTTATATAGAGGTCAACTTCAAAGATCATAGAGCTAATGCGGTATACGTGCATGAGGGCATGGGACCAACTATTCTTAAATTTGAGGTGATAGATACATTCTATATAGCAAAAAATAGAAAAGCATCTGGCCCTGACGACATTCCGACCGAGGCTCTAAAGCTCATTACAGAGGAAAATATTGGCTTGGTAGTTAAACTGTTTAATAGTATCTATGAAATATGTGAAATTCCATCTGACTGGTTATCATCAGCCTTTATTGCTCTACCTAAAAAACATCAGCCAAAAAAATGTAGTGATTATCGCTTAATCAGCCTCATGTCCCACATGCTCAAAGCATTCCTACGGATCATTCACGCCCGCATCCGTAGATGTGAGGAAGATCTTAATGATTCTCAATTCGGCTTCAGAAACGCTTTCGGAACGCGTGAAGCACTTTTCGGAATGAACCTTCCCCTCCAAAAATGTCGCGATCAGCGAAAAGATGATTTTGCATGCTTTATCGATTACGAAAAAGCCTTTGACCGCATACAGCACGATAAACTTACATATATACTACTGGGGGTTGGAATAGATGATAGAGATATCCGCATAATTAAAAATCTATACTGGAATCAAACGGCACAGGTAAAATTAGGGAATATTAAAACAGACCATATAGAAATACAAAGTAGAGTAAGGCAGAGTTGCATACTGTCGACCTTACTCTTCAACCTATACTCTGATAGAATATTTAAGGAAGCATTGGTAGGAATATCACACATCGGCATCAAAATAAATGGAGAGCCAATAACAACAATCAGATATGCTGACGATACAGTGATTTTAGCAAACACAATCGAGGGACTACAGTTGCTTATAAACATAATAGGTAACGTGGGAGAGACACAAGGTCAAAAAATCAATATAGAAAAGACCAAATTTATGATATTTTATACCACACAATGGCACTACCCTAGAACTTAAAGGAAGACAAATTGAACGTGTGTCTAAGTTCAAATACCTTGGTAGTATTATTACAGAGGATTTACTAAAACCCGGACTGCGCGATAAAGTGCCGAATAGAGATTGCTCAGGCAACTTTTAATAATATGAGATCCTTTCTTTGCAATGACAACCTGAATCTGAAGCTAAGACAACGCATGGTTGAATGCTATGTATGGTCGGTATTGCTGTACGGAGTAGAGACGTGGACTCTGAAGGTCAGGACGATGAACCAACTGGAGGCATTCGAAATGTGGCTTCACAGAAGAATGCTTCGTATTCCGTGGACACAACATGTTACAAACGAGAATGTACTACGAAGAGCATCAAAAGGCAACTTTTCACGACCGTAAAATGCCGAAAGACATCATATCTTGGACATATTTTGAGAGGTAATAAATATCGTTTATTACACCTCATACTAAAGGGCAAGATTGAGGTGCGCCATGGAGTTGGAAGAAAGCAACAGTCGTGGCTCAGAAATATACGGGACTGGATCGGCAAAAGAAGGGCTGGTGAACTTTTTCGCTTGGCAAAGGACCGCCATGGTGATCGCCAACGTCAGGGAGACCGGAGAAGGCACATGAAAGAAGAAGAAGAAGATTAATCAATCCAATATTTCCAATTTCGAAGACGAAATCAACTTCTCGTAATTTAAGTGCGCGGAAAATAAATTTGACTGCGCAAATTTTAAAATGTCACGAAAATTACAGGGAACATTGAACTGGAGTACCTGGGACACATTGTAAGAGGAGAAAGATACAACATCCATCCAGAGTAAAATTAGAGGAAAAATAACTGTTGGCAGAAGGATATCGTAACCTGAGAGAGTGGTTTGAGTGTACGTCTGCCGAGCTGGTCAGGGCGGCTGTCAACAAGATACGTGTCGTTATGATGGTTTTTCTATTCTGCGTCTGTAAGGGACTCATAACAGCACTCGTATGCGTGTGGTTCTGGCTCGCCGAATACGATACAATTTTCTCAATATGTATCGTCAATTTTTTATTTAGAAATGGCATAAAAGGGCGCAAAATAGAAAAAATACTATAAAAACTCGTTCGTAAGGCGTTTTTCAGCACTTCCGAAAACTCCTCGCTATTCTCGTCATTTTCCAAACTTGGACGCGTGCTGTAAAATCGCGCTTACTGAACTCGTCCTTTAATATACTATTCCAACCTCCGATAGGAGGGAACCCAAAGAAGATGAAAAGTTTAAAAATATTCGTATGATTGTTGAAATTGTCATTTTTCTTTGTTTAGAAAATATTTGATAAAATTGACAGATAAATGTATGCAATTATCCAAGTTTTTATTCACTCGATTTTTTGTCGGCTCTCTTTACCGCTCGGAGGGATTTTTGAAATCGATTTTAAACTAACTTCCCGATTAGCTACACACTTGAAAATTTAAGCATTGCTCAGAACTTGATGGCAATGCAATATTTTAATACTTTAGATACTTAAATTTACTTCAATTAAGTATTTTTAATTCATTTATGTTCCTCCGGTTAGCAATGGCGCAATGTAGGCAAGTCTGTGTACTAAGCAACACCGAGCAGAACTACCGGATCAGAAATAAAATTATTTTATAAATTATTTTATTAAGCATATAATTAGTTATAAATTATGAAATTATCATGTTTGTTTGTTTTCTAGAGTTTCTTTGTGTTCTTACATAAACATAAATCGTTCTGACATAAACAAACATACAATTTATATTTGTAACCAACGCCAAATTTTCTAAATTCCATAAAAGTTTTTAAAGAAATTTAAGTAAAATTTCTGGAATAAAACTATTTGTACTAATGTCTGATAAACAGTTCTTGTAACGAAAATAAGAAAAAGAAAAAAATTTTGAATACAATTTCACTAAATTGTTCAAAGAATTATTTCCAATTAAAATATAGAAATCCAACTAAAAGTTGGATTTAAGACAAACCACAAACAACTTTTATATTTTTACAAAAGAACACGTCAATTTACAACAAAGCTATAAACAAAACCATTTCACACAGCACATAGTTTATTCAATTTGTAGTTTTTAAGTAATTACGTCAAATAAATAGTGTGAACATTGCATCACGTAAAATGTTTATTGTGCAAGTGCGTTTTTATTGCATTGTTTTTTTGTTGTGTTTGTTATTTGAAATCAATAGGAAGGCTTTACACAGACGCTGTTGGGGATGTTTAAAAACGTGAGCACTGCAGGGGAAGTTTTGTGGTCGAATCGCCAATAATTATATAATGTTAAAAATAGTTGTGACGTAGGATGTTGCATCCTATCAAGACCAGAAGAATTGTACACACGTTTTTTACAAACAACAAAATATTACGTTTTTAAGCTTACAATTAGTTTAGAATATTCAATAAATTTAGAGTTTATTATAATAATTATTATTTTTAATAATAATAATTGTTAATATTTATGTTTTATCGTTTGCAAAATGAAATTAATTGTTTATTTAATCTTCCTATCCGAGGTATTTAGACTATTGTGAGTTGACAAAATCATCTCAAAATATTGATACGTATCAGATTAATGTTATCAAACAATTCATTTGATCGAAATTAGATAGGAACCCACCAAACAAAAAACAAAAATGTGTGGAATCGATAACAAAACAAGTATTATCGCCAGTTTTCGTAGGGAGATAAAAACTCTTAGCCACCCTAAATTTAATTTTCAGGAAATAGAATTCGGAAAAATTACAATAAAATATTTTTGAAATTAATAAAGTACATAATTTTCATTCTTTTACTGTATACCAAACTTAAAAAATAAATTTTATTAACAATTAAATTAATTAGAAAAACGAGATATTAGCAAAACAAACGAAAATGACACTTTTGTAATTTATTGTCAATTTTACAATTATATTAAAAATTTTATAGTTTACAACAAAAACAATTCAAACCAAACAAAAATGACAATTTCACCAATATAATAAATATTTTCAAAATCAAACATTTTAAAATTTTAAAAATATTTGTATGATTATTGAAATTAGTATTTTTGTTTGTATTGCAAATTTTTGCAATACAAACAAATTGATAAATTTGTTCAATTAGAAGAATGATTGTAAACGTGCTAATAAGCTACGAAATTATCATTTTATCACGTTTTTATTGACTCGCTTGCTTGTCTGTTTGTTCTCTTCTCCGTCGGAGGGGTTTTTGTAATCGATATAAACTAACTTCCCGATGATATAGAAACTTAAAACTTTAAACATCTGGATGGAAATGCAATATTTTCATAACTTAGACACATAATTTTGCTTTAATTAAGTATTTTTAATTAATATATATATATATATATATATATATATATATATATATATATATATATATATATATATATATATATATATATATATATATATATATATATATATTTATATATTTAGGGGTTTATATATTATTATATTAGGGCTTTGTGCCCTTAGCGCCCTTAGCACACAAAGCGCCCTTAGCACACAGGCCTGCATACACTGGGCCATTGATCTAGAGGAATATATATATATATATATATATATATATATATATATATATATATATATATATATATATATATATCCACGCTCCACGCTTTTATTTATAGTCACCAATATCAACATATCAAAAAATGCCGTTTTCTACCTTCCCGTGCATTTTAATGTTTGTTTTTCAAAAATGATGAAGTTCGTTATTTGTTAGAACTTTTGCAAATATTTTTTTACTTGCACAGTTTATTTCTTAATGTTATCAAATATTAATAGCCAATTTAAGATGGTAGCAATTTAGAAGGTAGCCAAATTTAGAAAATTGTAAATTTCATAATATTAGAGAAGCATCTTTAATTCTTAAATCTACAGCTCATGTAGCAATCAAGAAAATTTCTCACAAATAAATCATGAATTTAGTTTTTTCTTTAGTTAGGGGTGCAAACTTAGATTCGGAGCACTACCTTTCTAAAATTAAGTTCAGTCATCCCAAACAGAAAACGCAACATGAAACAAATTAAGGGTCAGAAGTACAGCACGGATAAAATATTAAAATCAGATGAATTCACAGAAGCAAGAAAAACAAGAAAAGAAACAAGCAAATATAATCTAGTTAGAACTTTTGCAAATATTTTTTTACTTGCACAGTTTATTTCTTAATGTTATCAAATATTAATAGCCAATTTAAGATGGTAGCAATTTAGAAGGTAGCCAAATTTAGAAAATTGTAAATTTCATAATATTAGAGAAGCATCTTTAATTCTTAAATCTACAGCTCATGTAGCAATCAAGAAAATTTCTCACAAATAAATCATGAATTTAGTTTTTTCTTTAGTTAGGGGTGCAAACTTAGATTCGGAGCACTACCTTTCTAAAATTAAGTTCAGTCATCCCAAACAGAAAACGCAACATGAAACAAATTAAGGGTCAGAAGTACAGCACGGATAAAATATTAAAATCAGATGAATTCACAGAAGCAAGAAAAACAAGAAAAGAAACAAGCAAATATAATCTAGAGAACCTAAAGAACAAAGATGAACGCAAGAGATATGTGGAAACACTGGAGAAGAAGATTAAAGAAAATATAAACGAAGAAGAAGATGGGGAAGAGCACGAGGAAACAAATAACACATGGGAAAACCTTAAAAAAAGCATAATAGAAGCAGCGGAGGAGACCATAGGAATAGAACCCAAAGGACAGCGCAACCGATGGTGGAACGAGACGTGCAGGAGGGCAATAGACGAGAGAAATAAAGCAAGACAACGACTACTGCAAAGGCCAACAAGAATACGCTATCTTGAGAGCGAGAGCAAAGGCAGTATGCAGAAGAGAAAAAAGAAAAGACCTAAATGAACAACTGGACAAATTAGAAGAACTAAGAGAACAGAACGAATCAAGAAAGTTCTTTAAAGCCGTGAACAGCACCAAAAACGAATTCCACCCAAGAATAGAAATGTGCAAAAATAAGGACGGGGAAATAATGACCGAGAGAAATAAAATCCTATTACGATGGAAAGAATATTTCACAGAACTACTAAACAAAGAACAAGGAACCAACTACGAAGGACCAAAACCCCGCGTCTGCACAGTGCAACCACGAGTACTGGACCCAGAATTACAAGAAATTAAAGAGGCCATACAACAACTAAAAAATAACAAAGCCCCAGGTATAGACGAAATACCAGCCGAACTACTCAAACAAGGAGGAGAACTACTAGAAACTAAAATACATGCACTAATAAAAACTATCTGGAAAACAGAAAAAATACCTGAGGAGTGGAAGAGAGCCATTATCTGCCCAATATACAAGAAAGGCGACCGACAAGACTGCAACAACTATAGAGGCCTCTCACTACTATGTCTGTGTCTGTGTCGCATACAAGGTCCTAACATCCATAATACGCCAAAGACTGGAGATATACGCAGAAGATCTAATAGGGGAGTATCAAGCAGGATTTAGAAGAGGGAGATCCACGACCGACCAATTTTTTACAACACGACAAATTATGGAAAAGGCGTGGGAATTTGACATACCTATCCATCAACTATTCGTAGACTTTCGACAAGCCTACGACAGTATAACTAGGGAAGTACTATATAACATTCTGAAAGAATTTGAAGTACCACAGAAGCTAATCAAGATGATACAAGTAACCATGGAAGAGACGCTCAATCAGGTCAGAATACAAAACCAGCTCACAGAAAATTTCCCAACAGACAAAGGACTAAGACAAGGAGATGGCCTGGCCCCGATCCTATTTAATCTAGCCCTCGAGAAAGTGATCAGAGGCACGGGAATAAAAACTGACAGCACCATTATAAACAAGTCATGCCAAGTTATAGGATATGCAGACGATCTGAATATAGTGGGAAGGAATGTACTGGCAGTGAAAGAAACATTTATGCAGCTGATAGAAGAGGCAAGACCGATAGGACTGCTGGTGAATGAAGACAAAACGAAATACATGGCCATAAAATCAAGGACGCGGCTGGGACAGAACATAACCATAGATAATATGAATATTAAAGTGGTACGAGAATTTAAAAATCTGGGCTCAACACTGAACGAACAGAACTTAATACCACAAACAATTCAACAGAGACTGATAGCCGGGAATAAAGCGTACTACGCTGTTCAAAGTGTAATGAAATCGCAAATAGTGGGGGTAAAAACCAAAGTGAAAGTGTACAAAAGCATCATTAGACCGATAGTGATCTACGGGTGCCAATCGTGGACAATGACGACCAAACATGAGGACCTATTATTAAAATTCGAGCGAAAAATATTGAGAAGAATATTTGGACCGACCCAGGAAGAAAACGGGTGGAGGATAAAGTATAATCACGAACTGGTACAACTGTATAAAGAAATAGACCTAGTCACATATATACAATTACAACGGCTGCAATGGGCAGGACACGTAGAACGCATGGGAGAAGAAAGAATACCACAGAAGATCTATAAAGGAAACATGGAAGGCAACAGGGGACAAAGCAGACCACGACTAAGATGGCATGACAACATACAAAAAGACGCAAGAGAACTAATAGGCATAAGGAACTTGAGCAGCAGCGGACAGAAAAGGATGGAAAAGAATGCTAAACGAGGCTAAGAAAGGAGGAGGCTAAGGTCCACAGAGGGCTGTAAGGCCACGGATGGATGGATGGAATTCACAGAAGCAACGGAAACCAGTCAGACCAGTCAGAAGTTGGGAGGATATCAAGGAAAACCTCACGGAACGGATGGCACCTAACATAAAAAGTAAAAAACATGCCTGGTAGTCGATGGAATGTCTTCATTGAAACAAGAAAGCAGACATGGCAAAATTGGCAATCACAGAAAACAGAAAATAGCAGATTAAATTTGATTAGAGTTAGAAAACTGGTAAAAATATTAAAAGGATTAAGAAGGCACATGAAAACAAAACTCTCGTCCAAATTGATGAAGAATTTACTAACAATAAGAACAACACAAGAAGCTTTTACAGAACTTTCAAACAAAGGTTATCAAAATGCAAAGCACCAACCCTCCAATTTCGATGTAAAGATTTACATGGGACCATCGCCCACAATAACACGGAAAATTGCAAGATAGCAAACTAGCAGGCTACTTTGAGAATCTCTTGACTTGTGAGCCCATCCTTGAAAAATTTAAATCCATCTCAAATAACTTTAAGAAGCCGGATTCTGAACAACCAACAACTGAAGAACTACTAAAGGTTATTTCAGAACTAAAAAACAACAAAGCATCTAGAGAAAACCAAATAGTGGCCGAACTATGGAAGAAAGCTGGCGAAAATGCATTCACATCTCTTCAATGTGTTTTAAATAAAATTTGGAAAGAAGAAGAAATTCCCACATAATGGAGAACAGCTTTCATCCACCCTATCTACAAGAAAGCCTTGAAGACAGACCCCGAAAATTATAGAGAAATATCCCTGCTGTCCTTCTAAAGTCCTTTTGAACAGGGCAGAACCACAATTAGATCCGCAAATCGAGGAATACCAGGGAGGTTTTAGAAAGGGTAGGTTATGTTTGGAACAAATACTACACCATGGCATACCAAAAATCAATGGCAAAGACGTACGCAATCTTCGTTATTGATTTCAAAAAAGCATATGATTCGATTGATAGAAAATCTCTGTTATCAGTCCTGGAAGAAATGGGTTTTGGATAAGAAAACAATATAATAAAAGAGACCCTTACAAATACATTTTCGAAAGTTAAATTCATGGGTGAACTATCGGAACTTTTCGAAATAAAAACGGGGCGACAGGAGGGTGGACTTTTACCCTTGATATTCAACAGTGTAGTTGAGAAAGAAGTCAGAGAATGGAAGACAAATATAAAAAGTGGGTTGCAAAAAGAAGAACCTTAAAGTAAATTGCATTGCTTATACATATGATAATGCCCTGTTTGCAGAAACAATGGAAGAAGCGCAAATCCTTGAACTACAGGAGCAAATCCTTGAACTAAAGAAACAAGCAGCTGAAATAGGTCTTCACATCTAGTTCGAGAAAACTAATATCATCACTAACATCAAACACTCACGTAAATACCTCAAACTCCAAGAACAAAAGATTGAAATAGCAAAAGAATTCAAATATCCCGGAGAATGGATTAGTTGGAATGCTGGGGAAAGCAAAGTGATGGAAAAAATGAACTTGAACTGACCTTACAACTAACAAAAGATACATACAACAATAAATCCCTTTCATGGTGATCCAAAATTACACACTACAAGACAGTGATTAAGCCAAAAGCACTGTATGCAGCAGAAACAATAAACATGAACTTCAAAGGCCAAATGGAGAAACTTGAGCTAAAGCAAAGGAAAATTTTAAGGAAAATCATAGGACCAAAATTTCGAGATAATAAGATAGTATACATCAAGAATGAAACTTGAAACTTGTTCAAGAAAATTGAAAAACTTTCAGTTATTATGCGAAAAAAAAAATGGGGTGTAATCTTAGTTCGCCTCCCCGTGGTGCACCCTGGATAACGTTTTATTTTATAAAACGTGAACTAAATGAACTAGCAACTGGCAACCAAACAATTATATGGATCTGCTGCTTAAGATGATCATGACAATGTCTGAGAACATCTGCAGAGCTGTAAGACAAGCGGGCAAGACAGTGAGCATTCCTGAACCATTGACACATAAAGGAATGCCCACTTAGGTCCTAGCAAGAACTCATAAGGTGTTCTAGGTAGAACCTGAGTGGGATATATCCTTCATCTTTTATTAGTATTTATATCAACATTGTGATGAGCCATACGCTAAATAAATAATAAATAACTATGCGAAAAAGGATTATACAATTTGATGGTTATCTTCTCAGAATGAACCCGAACAGATTAACCAAACAAATCTCATACTTTTTCCGTAACAGAAAAACGAAACCCTACTGGTTTAAATAAACTGAGAAGGAACTAGTAGAATTAAATATTTCAGAAAATTCATTAATCGATCGAACAGATAAATCCACAGAGATATATTTATATATTTATATTTAGACAACTCCACAGAAAAACCCAAACCCATTTTCGGAATAAGAGAGGAAGGGAAGATCTACCGGGCACTAAGAAAAGTACAACTCACCAAGAAATGATTCAACGTACCCCAAAGAGGATGAAACGAAAAAAAAGAGAACCATCTATTATTTGGCCTGTAAGAAGTTGTGATATCACCCCTTCAAGATTTCTTTTTGTAGAGTTATTTGAAATCAATAATCTATGCCATCAAAACACTTGATGATTTAAATATCGAACGTTTTTCATAATATTCATCATCACTGGCATAACAGCCCGTTGCGAGCCCTGGCTCCTCCTAGAAGACGTCGTCATGGTGCTCTATTCCGTGAAACATGGTGCCAATTTCGAACAAATGGACAGCGGCCATTCTTGACCATTCTTGGTAGACTTCCTCCCGCCGGAGTTTCGGTTTCCCTGGTGTTCTTCGCCCTTCTGGTATACCACTTAACCGTCGTCTCTGTACCCCCACCTCGCACATTCTGTTCACACGTCCAGTTCATCTTAATCGCCGTATGTTTATGTACTGTTGGGTGTCGTCGTCTCTGTACCCGCACCTCGCTCATTCTGTTCACAATATCCAGCCCATCGTAATCGTCCTATGTTTATGTAATGTTATGTTGGGTTCTTGGTTCAGGTCGAATAGTTCATGGTTGTAACGGATGCGCCATATATCTCTTTTTTGAACTGCTCCATACTTTTCCTCTTTTTTTTTACTCATCGACCGTTTTCCGATCCACATGCCATGACGGGTCGGAGAAGCGTTTTTTTATATTAGAACTTTGAATTTTCTCGATCGCAGGTCTTAATAGCACTTGTTGGCAGCTACGCTTCTTCTTCTTATCTAAATGCTGCGGGGATTTTTGACTTTCATTTGGGATCCCAGATAGACAAAACTCTCGGACTTCTCAACGGTGTGCAGTCCTGATCTCTGGTGCTGTATTTGGGGTTCTTGTAACATAATCTATTTAGTTTTACTGACTTTAATCTTTAATACCATTCTGTTCGCCGCCTTTTCGAGTTAGGTAAATGTTTCCTTCATTTCGGTTAGCAATCTTCCGACGATATCTACGCATGTGCTTTAACTACGCCGTTGACTAGATTTGTAGAAGATGTTGCCCCCGATATCTACCAGAGCGTCCCTTATACTTTTTTCGAGTGCTATATTAAACAGCAAACATGAGAATGTATCACCTTGGCGTAGGCCATTATCAGTTATAAATGGTGTCAATATGTCATTTTGAATGTTAATACAGCAACGAGCATTCCGCATCGTAATTCGATTTAAGCTTATTAGCTTCTTAGGGATTCCAAGCTCTTCCATGGCAGCATATAATTCGGGCCTACTAACAGAGTCATACGCTGCTTTAAAATCAATAAACAGATGGTGGGTTTCCACGTTGAGCACTTTTTTCTAGGATTTGGCGCAGGGAGAAGATTTGGTCCGCTGCTGATCTATCCGGTCGAAATACACCCCGATTTTGGAGTTTAGATTTGCTATGTAAGATGTACGCGTATATATTTTATACAGAGTCTTATTGCGTTATACTCCACGGTATATTTGTACAATCCATTACATCACCTTTCTTATGAAGTGGACATACGACTCTTTGCTGCCATTCCTCTGTGATACTATTAGGTCATATTTATTCGAAAGATAAATTTATTAAACGTACACAAGTAAACAAGAACAGCCAAAGCTGCACTAGAACAGCCAAGCACTAGAGAGCAGATGACCTAGAGGACGGTGCCGGTCAAGATGGAAAAATAATGTGCTAGAAGACCTGAAAGAACTGAGAATACAGAACTGGACTATAGCAGCTGTAAATAGAGACACATCGAAGGCGTTTTTGGAAGAAGCCAAGGTTCTACATGGGCCGTAGTGCTGTGTGTGCGTGTATTCGAAAGAGACATCGAAAATGAAGTGCATCGAATTAACTCGATGGAAAAACGAAACTGAACTGGCCATGCAATTGATCGCAACATAATCCAACCGTTGTGCTTCGAAATAAAATTTCAAAATCGTCGTTATTGAAAAACCCTTTTTACGTAATTTCAATCAGAACCTAGTTTAGTAAAATACCATAAAATTTTAAAGGTAATTTTAATATTAAGCAAGAAGATATACAATTGTAACAGAAATTTCAGTGTCAACTTCAAGACCTAATTAAACATTAATATTTACTAATAATATATGATTAGATTACTAAGAAATCCCTATATGTCCGATCGCGATCGATTTAAAACTTCGGTAATTCCACCTATCCTTTTATATAATTCAGTATTTGTCATAGCGTTTAAATTGGTTTTCCTTTGGAGAAACCGGAATGGAACCAAGCTACACCTAGTTCGATAAAACAGAAACAATTTATTGAAGAACATTATTAAACGTTAATATTAAAGAGAATTAAATTGCGATTTGTGTGAACGTATTTATTTTGTGCGTAATACGAAAATCGCCGTGTTTTTGTTTGTTCCAAACAGCCAAAAGGTTCCATTTTCGCGGTGGAAATTCTATTTCCCAGATTTATTTACATTCACAACTCCGTCTACACAATCTCTTTAATTGCTATCTAAACGGAAGTCTCATATTACATAAATATTTTTTCTTTAATTTGCTTCACTTTTATTATATCAAGAATTTTTCAGTGAAAACGAGGAATTCCTAAATTAGCATCTTCTGTAACTCTTATCAGGAATTGTATATTTAATGCAAATGACATCTATTATATGACTTATACAGGGTGTTTGGTCAGGTCAGGTAAACATGTGGCAAAAATCCAAGCTGTATCCCTTGGCCTATTCTAAGAATATTTTGTCCTGTGATAAAATTTGCGACAAATATCATATTCGATATTTGTTGAAATCATTAATGTAAATAAAAGTATGGCGTACGCCAATGAGTTTATCAAGTACAAAAAATTAATGAGTTTCTCAAGTACAAAAAATTGTTGAAGATATCTTGGAACGGCTGTTTTATCTACTAACGTACAAGTGGATTTCATTTGCATACGTCTCGTCAGTGATCATCATCTGTATCGGACGCAGTTGTTTACTTTGAGTAACGTTTGGCTGTTTGACGTGTCTTTAATAGTTAGTGAAGTCCTCTACCATGTATACGAATGCCGAGATGACTGACATGCATTTCATGTATGGACATACTGATGGAAATTCATTAGAAGCTTAAACGAAAAAACGCAAAACGAAAAGCAACGAAAAATCTTCGAAAACATTAATCGACGTCTTCGTGGAACAGGCACATTGAAACGAAATGCAGGGGCGGGAATATTATTGAGTAAGAACGGTACAACTGGAACAAAATGTGCTGGACATGATAGGAAAACATCCAAGTACTTCTACGCAACATATTGCCAATTCATTGAATGTAAGTCATTGGACATTTTGGAAAATTCTTAAGGGCAATTTGTTGTATCCATACCACATTCAACGTATTCAAGCACTAATACCTGCTGATTGTCGTCCATGTATTGCGTTATGTCAATAGCTTTTGCAAACATTAGCTGTAATCCTTCAATTCCAAACACATATTCCTTTCACCGATGAAGCCAGTTTCTCAAGAAATGCAATGAAATTTTCATAACAACCATGTGTGGGCAGATGAAAATCCGCATGAGGTATGTGAAGATCGATTTCAACATCAGTTCTCCTTGAATGTTTGGGTTGGAATGTTTAGGTTTGGGTTGTTTTGGGTTGGGAATATTTCTGGGTGTCTAATTGGACCGGTATTTCTACCAGCAAAGCTTACTGGCGAGATGTATCGCAAGTTTTTGGAAGAAACACTGTCCGAGTTTCTGCATGATGTACGATTAGGGACAAGAATTGCAATATGGTTTGCACGATTTCAATTTGGTTGCTCGTGATTTTTTAAGCAACATACGGAGATCGCTCGATTGCTTGAGATGGGTCATACGCATGACTTGCTCGATCCCCAGACTTAAACCTCCTGGATTATTTCTTATGGGGCTATCTGAAGTCATTAGTTTACGCTACTCCAATGGAGAATTTGGACAAATTGCGATATCATATAATTGCTGGGTGTAACTCAATTAGAAACAACCCTGGTGTGTTTGAAAGAGTTCGGCTCTCAATGACGAGAATATTGAATGCTTGTATCCAGGCTGGAGGAAGTCATCTCGAACATTTACTGTAGATTGAGCAACTTTACATGTAATTTTTGATAACAAAATGTTGTTACTGCTGCAAATTTTGTTCACCCTGTATCTTCGTAACAAAGGGTTTTTCAGAAATCATCATAAGACAAAATATTATTAGAATAGGCCAAGGAATAACCCCTTGCATTTTTGCCGCATGTAACGTAACACCCTGTATACTGTCTTACATTTGATTGCCATAACGACTTCAAACATTTATTGAAAAGCCTTCTAAATTACAATATTATCTAATAGATCTATCTATCGGTTTCAACTAATCTTCAATTACTTAAAATATAAACTTTATCTCCAAATATATATATATATATATATATATATATGTATATATATATATATATATATATATATATATATATATATGTATATATATGTATATATATATATATATATATATATATATATATATATATATATATATATATATATATATATATATATTTATACATATACATATACATATACATATACATATATATATATATATATATATATATATATATATATTTGGAGATAAAGTTTATATTTTAAGTAATTATAAATATATAAATATATATATACATATATATATATATATATATATACATATATATATATATATATATATATATATATATATATATATATGTATATACATATTATAGTAGTATAGTATAGTATTAGGTAATATAATCTCACTGTCTACTTACGATTAGAGACAATCAATAAATTACAAAAAATAGTAAAATCCCAATATTTTTAATAACTTTCCCTTAATAATTTATTAACAAATTTTAAAAACTTTTATTTAGTTACAAAAACAATTTTTTTGTCTAAACTTGTTATGTCTACATGTCTAGACTTGTCTTGTTTATTCGATAACCAATTAACTTTATGACGAAGCGCCAATGATTTCACACAAAGCATTTTTCTCCATCCAACAATTTAAATAATCTCAATAAACAATAAATAATTGTTTGAATAAATATTATTGGTTTTTCGTGCCAACAACAAATTTATATCTGTTCAATCACTTTTACGGTCAGTAGCCCTTATTTATTCTTGTAATTACATTGTTTAATAAAAAACAAATATAAATGAAGTTTGTTTTTGTATTTGCTTTAAATTCTTGAATAAAATATATCTTTGGAGTTTAGAATGTTTCGGAAAAGTAAAAGCTTTAAAGCTCTTTCACTTGCTGTAATTCGGTTAAAAGTATATGGATGTAAATCATATTTTACATGTTTTAACACAATGTTTGATTGATGTGTAGAAAGTTTTTGCAACGTTTCCTTTGTAATAAGAGCAAACTTATTTTCAGTATTTCGAAACTTTTAAGGCTTCCCTTACATGACTCACTTTTGTAACTAATTGAAATTCTTAATAACAAGGGTTTTATAAATCTCAAATTACATTAAATGAACTTACTTTAATAATTTTTTTATAATAATTTTACTAAAACAAAACTTTCTAAAAATGTTAATAATTGCAATTGTTATCTATTGCAATTGTTTAAAATAAAATAACTACCTTTTTGACATATATCAGAAGTGAATCAATCGGCTTTGTAAGTTCAATAGTCCTTTACAAATTTTACCCTACTAACGGGACACATTTGTCCCAGCGATTGCAAATATTTTAACGATTGGATTTGGCTTACTATTTATTGAGTAGCACCCCTGACTTAAAATTAAAAATTTGAACAGCCCTGACTGAAAAATAAAATATCGTGCCACCCTTGACCAGTGGCGGATCTAGAATCTGAATAAGGGAGTGCGGGGTCGTGTTGTTATTAATATACCAGATGAATTTTTTGTAGCAATTTAATGCAAAAAAGCTGACGAAAAACTAAAAAAGAACTGACAATTGGCTAAAAATCAAAACTCATTTGAATACTTCAAAGTTTAGTATTCTTGCTTACAGCCTTATAATATAATCCTTCATTAAGCCAACCCGTTATAACTAGTCTTTTAGCTGGTCTAGTTCACAACGGAGAGTCGATTTTAGATTTCGGTGGTGACTTGTACTGCGACTTTCATAGATCTATTGTACCCTACCCTCTTCTTGTAATCGTTGGTATTTATACATTTAGACCGCCTCCTCTTGTCCTGATTACCATAGGAATGATAGGATTTGGATGGGATTCAAGGACTGCAACTCCTCTGCATTCAGGTATTTAACAAGATTTAACTAATTTAATTAACTAATATTAATTAATTTAATTTAACAAGATCATTTGTCTCTTGTGGAGCAGTGCTCCGCAGTCTTTGAGAAGAAGTATAAAAGTTTCTCTGCTGAGCCGCAAAATCTGCATCTGTCATCGCGTTCAGGCCTAGGCCCTTGTGGGGTGAGGTGTTTTTTAAATCAGCAGTGTCCCGTAAGGACTCGTGTCAGAATTCTAAGCTTGTTCCTCTTTAGTTTTAGGCAAGCTTTTGTTCTTTTCTGGTTAAAATATCCCAGCATTACTTTGGATTGTCTTGGCCCTGGAAGTTCTTTCCAGCTTTTCATCCATTGTTGTATTATTTCCTCATCTAAACTTTTATGGATGGTGTTCATACTCATACCACAAAAGGGTTCCGGACCTATGAAGGGATTACTGGATCCCCTTTTTGCCAGTTGATCGGCTTCTTCTTTCCATCTATACAAGTGTGTCCTGGTACCTAATATAGCGTTACTTTATTTTCTCTGCCAAGCTTGTTTAGCTTTTCCACACAGTCCCATACCATTTGGATCTGATAGTGCATGAGGTAATGGCCTTGATGACTGCTTGGCAATCTGACAGGATAGCAAATCGTTTTTTGCGATAGTTCCTGTCCAGGTTAAATTGTGCACATTTCTCGATTGCATGTACCTCTGCTTGGAAGATACTTGGGTAGATATTTCATGGATTCAAAGTATTTGGTACGAGGTCCAAACACTCCTGCACCAGTACCTTCCTTTACTTTCGAACCATCCGTATACCACTTGATAGCACTTTGCTCTATTTGAGGATTCGTCGCTGCAATCGGCTTACTACTACACATTGCTGTGTAGTTTTTTTTTTAAATGGTATTTGCATACCATTTCGTCTTTCGGTACTTCCAGCCAGGGTATCTTGGCAGCGAGGCTGTTTCGGTCTCTGCTGCCGATTACTTTCCTCTGCAATCGCCGACCGGGCGCCCCCCTTCACGACAAGGTGCAACGGGGTCAGATCCAACAGCAGCTCCATTGCTGCTTTCGAGCATGACCCCATCGCTCCCGTGATGCAGACATACGTCAGTCTTTGAGCATAAATTAATTTCAACACGTAGACCTGACCATTTATACTCATGTAAATTGAGAAACGAAATTCAAAGAAGTCATTGAACTTTTTCAATTTTTTTTTACTTTTGTGGCTAAACCGAATGATTTAACTAAATTTGCAAAGAATACCTTTTTGTAGACACCGAAGTCTTACATACGGCGACCCGGGTTACAATTTGATATTTTGAAGCGTACACGATATTTGCAAAAAACCTTAGAAGCAAAAATAATTCCCCACGCCGCCTCCATTGTAGGCAGAGCGTTCAAATGCGGCCAAAGGGTACTTCCTGTGGATTCCCACATTCAGTAAAGGTTTCATTGAAATCCTTCTAGGGCTATTACATTTTCTCGCTATTTTTTAATATTTCGTAATTTTCCTGTTCGGTTTTGGTTGGAATGCGTGATGTTGAACTGGCCGGGTCTAGGTGTTGAAATTAATATATGCTCAGTCTTTGAATCTCCTCAGTATGATCTTACCTGAGAGTCGATGTAATCTTTGATACACAAAAAGTGATTATACGGAGTCATTTCGAAAATGGTCTAATCATTATAATGGTGTGATATTTTTTTAACCATCTCCATCTATTGTAACGAGAACAAATTTCAGTACAATACGGTTCTTTGATTTTCAGATTAATCCGTGC
Source organism: Phosphuga atrata (assembly GCA_944588485.1). NCBI lineage: Eukaryota > Metazoa > Arthropoda > Insecta > Coleoptera > Silphidae > Phosphuga > Phosphuga atrata. The sequence goes on along the minus strand of OX155907.1, from coordinate 2,471,571 downwards.
CTCAAAGTGTTAAGTAAATTTCCAAGAAAATGCCTAAATTTTGCGACACCCTAATCGTGGCGCCATGGCATCCCAAGATGCCGCGGCACCCCGGTTGAAAAACACTGCATTGAGTTAAGTTTAATTGAATAAACGAAATCAGCGTTTTTTCTTTAAGTGAATATTTTTATCTAATTGTAAGATTTTGTTTGGGTTTGTTACTTTTTTTTAATTTCGGTCGAAATTTTTAAAAGGGCCTCAATATAATGTAATTTGATATCATTTTTAGATTGGAAATACTTTGGCTTAATCGAAGTTTATCTCGTTTTATCGACAAGTTACTTATCGCCTTAGTATGCAATTTTTCACTTAAAAAAATTAAAACGTTGCAATTTCAAATAAATGTAAAAAAAAATAATAAAATTTTTAACATTATTTAAAATAATTAGATTTTAACATTGCAAATTTTACATTTTAACATAATTTCACTTTTTAATACTTAAAGCTTAAACTTTCCTTAAAACTAGACTTCTTAGTAAATGACTTCTTAGCCTTCTGTAAACATATAAGTGTTTTCAATAAATATTTGTTTGGTAAATAATAAATCTTTCTTTAAATCATTTCAAAATTTTCTAGCAAACTACAATATTTCTATTAAGAGATTTGATTAATTCGGGGCAAAGTTTGAAATTTGCTATGTTTAATGGCAAAGCCATTAATTCACTCTCTAATACTTAAAGCTTAAACTAAAGACTTCCTGGTCGATAGCCTTCTGTAAACAAGTAAATGTTTTCAATAAATATTTGTTCATTCTTTAAATCATTTCTACATTTCCTATCAAACTATTTCTATTAAGAGATTTGATTATTTCGGCAAAAAGTTTGAAATTTGTTGTGTATTAATGGCTGAGCCAATTTCAAATGAATGTTTTATTTATGAAATAACAAATAAATGATGTGGGAAAATAATTATTATTCATGTTATGTCTACAAAGGTCAAAGTTTATACATTTATAATCTAATTGCAAATGGAGTTGGAATTTTCTATGATTTTCTTTGATGGGGTGAAACTGGCCGTCTCGGTGCACCTTTTATTTCCAGCTAATAAAAGTGTATTTAAAACATTATAACGTGAGTCCTAAAAGTCTTGGAATCCACTCTTGCCATGAATTTGAAGACGTAGGTCATTTCTTAATTCCAGACATAAAATTAAACAAATTATCAAATGTCATTTTTAAGTAGCTGTCAACGGTCTTGACAGCTATTGAGAGGTTATGTCGCATTGTTTTTAGTGTAAAGTTCAACAATTTCATTAGCTATAAATAAAACGCCTTCTCATAAATTTAACACTGATTTATTTTATAGTGTTGTGAATTATAATATTAACAAAGAAGAACAAACATTACAACAGATTTGAATGTGTTGTCCATTTTCACGAATACAAAAATTAATTCGCCGTTTTATGTTATCGAACACATTTTGTAATACTGTGTTATCTATCTCTTCACATTTTCTAAGTACATTGTTTTGCAGATCTTCTACTGTATGCACTGAACTGCTGAATACTGAATTTTTTAAATATGTAAAAATAAAAAAGTCCAGAGGAGTTAGATCACAAGAACTTGGTGGAAATCGGTCTTATTAGCCTGTCGTCGAAGAATTCCTTAAGATAATTGTTTCACAAGCAATGTCCAGTCTAGCAGAACCTTGTTGGAAGAAGCCATTGTGGAGTTCATCATCATGAATTTCATTGCAAAATAGTGGCTCTATAAGTGGCAGTGTTTAAATTACCATAGAAAAAATATTGGACTGATAATTCTGCATGTTGATATTGCTAACCTCATACCAGCTTTGATTGGATGCAGTGGGGTCTCTCTAAAAAAATGTGGTTTGCCAACACTCCACATGCGCATGTTTTGGAAATTAATGTATCCTTTTAGATGAAACCAGGCTTCATCAGTGAAAAATGTTAAATTTAACACTTCGTCATTCATATTTTCATTGAACCACCGACAGTAGGCCAGTCTTTTATTATAATCGAGTGGTAAAAGTTCTTGGTACATTTGCTACTTATATGGCCTGAAGATCTTGACGAATAATCCTGTGAGTGGTACGACTTAACTTTGTGTGAGTGGTACGACTTTGTACGACTTAAATTCAACTGTTGTACTGACACCTAATTGAAGTGGTAGGTTCGTCTTGGACTGCATTTCTGATATTGTTTATAATATTCCCATTATTAATACAAGGCCTTCCACTTCCTTGTTTCTTGTTAATGTTACCAGTACTTCGAAAGCAAACAACTGATCGTAATACCTGCTACGAAACTGATTCCTATTAAATACAGCCATAGGAAAACGTTGCCTAAATTCTTCAATGCACGGGTCACGAGCAACTGCTGCCAAGGATTTGAGGATTTGGGCATCCAAAGGCTAAGGGAGCAAACCCCTACAGAAAACCCGCAGAATAGGAGGCGGAGAGATCAATCCTCTCACCATAGGTAACGCGCCTGATCCATTTAAAAGAAGCACTATCATAAACCGGTCACCTAGAAGATCGGCATCAGTAGGAGACATCTCATACACCCCAGATACCTATCAGAACAAGAGGAAACGGCAAGGAGAAGATAATGCTGAAAAACCACCTGCAAAGAGTACGTGCGTCGAGGACACTCTTCTTAAGGTAGAACGAATGGTGGCTAAACTGTGTAAAAGCGTCGACGACAGTTCAAACACTAAAAAAGAGACAAGGGACATTAGTTCCGCCCTAAGATACCTTGTGTCGCGAATGTTGCTTGAAAGAGAATAAATTTCGTCTCGCAAGGAAATAGATAAAATAACTGCCCTAGATGTGGCTACTCCGCTGGAGACACGCAACCCTACGACTCAAACAGACACATCTCTACAGGAAACGAGCCAGAAGTCACAATCAGATGAAAATGCGGGGATCAATAAGGGAAACGGTGCGGGAAAAAACAGTACAAGACAGCCACAGGACGCCAGTACACAAACAGATAAAATTGAAAAGTCTCGATTACAAAGGATTGCAGATATTCACGAGATACTTAACAAAGAAGATAATCAAGAAAACCTAATACAGGTGTTAATCAATAACTGGCCCGGAGAAACGTATGTTAAAACCGAAACCAAGAAAGAAGATATTCTCGTCCAGGCACAGCAGGAAAATACAGTGGTGATAGTAGATGTGCCACCCGAAGCCGAGAATTAAATACAACTTCCTAAACAGACACAGCTATTTATGCAGGACAAACAAATTAAACCTGGTGACATCTTAAGGGTGAAGTCAAGTCAAGTCCACGTCCACACGTATATAGTGGGAATTGATGGATCGAAGGATAAAAAAATGTCAATAACAGAAAAGTGTTATCTCGAAACAAAACTCGTGTAATCTCAAATTTTTCTGAAGGAAAATGAGTAATTGTAATTGTTTACAAATTTGTAATTGTTTGGAACACCCCACCAAAACGTGGAAACTCCAATTCGGAAAGTCTTGGAATATTTTGGACATAAAACGGACACTAAGTTTACGCTAAGTTTCCCGAAACAGGGATCGTAGAAAGAAAAATAGTCCAAGGAAGATGAGCGTTCACGACACATGGACCGAAAATACTCCCGAGATGAAAAACGATAATCCACTAAAATGGGAAGTCCAACGGACTAGGAAGAGAAAGATAAAGACCATAACGATTACACCAAAGGAGCCCAATTTAAGCTATGCTGGAATGCCTAAGGTCTTAAAAAAAGACATTGATGTCAGAAAGATCGGCGTTCAAGTGCACAGAGTACATATATCTCCCGATAACAGGAAGATACAAATACAATTTACCTGAACTGAACTTTCGAACAACAAGTGGCAAGTATAGGAGAATCTGGCAAAGCTCAGGTAATAGAAAAGACATGAACCATCGTAATTAGAGACCTAGATCCAGATATAGAACAAGATGAACTAGAAGAAGCTGTTAAGAAGAGTAATTGTAATTGTTTACAAATTTGTAATTGTTTGGAACACCCCACCAAAACGTGGAAACTCCAATTCGGAAAGTCTTGGAATATTTTGGACATAAAACGGACACTAAGTTTACGCTAAGTTTCCCGAAACAGGGATCGTAGAAAGAAAAATAGTCCAAGGAAGATGAGCGTTCACGACACATGGACCGAAAATACTCCCGAGATGAAAAACGATAATCCACTAAAATGGGAAGTCCAACGGACTAGGAAGAGAAAGATAAAGACCATAACGATTACACCAAAGGAGCCCAATTTAAGCTATGCTGGAATGCCTAAGGTCTTAAAAAAAGACATTGATGTCAGAAAGATCGGCGTTCAAGTGCACAGAGTACATATATCTCCCGATAACAGGAAGATACAAATACAATTTACCTGAACTGAACTTTCGAACAACAAGTGGCAAGTATAGGAGAATCTGGCAAAGCTCAGGTAATAGAAAAGACATGAACCATCGTAATTAGAGACCTAGATCCAGATATAGAACAAGATGAACTAGAAGAAGCTGTTAAAATAATAACTGGTGAAAACGCTACCGTAGAGACAAGAATAATGGGAAGCATGAACAAGAGGGGCCTTAAGCACGCTTTTATTACTATGCCAGAAACTGCTATGGGGAAGATGCTGAAACAAACGCGAATCCATGTTGGTTGGAGCAGGTGCCGAATAGAAGAAAAATTTTCACCAAGCAGATGCTTCAAGTGCCTTAGGCTTGGCCATGGCAGCGAAATGTCCTAACAAGGAAGAGAGGACGAAAGCATGCTTTAAATGTGAACAAAGTGATCACACAGCGAAAGACTGCAAAAACCCGCCTAGGTGTTTCGAATGTAACACACAGGTACATAGAGCGGATAGTATGTTATGCCCAGTGTATGCGAAACATGTTAACGAGATAAGGAGTAAAAGGAGAGGATACGACAGCAAGGATCGGAGAGCTGACCTGCAATGAGCATAAAAACTCTGCAGCTTAACACAGCAAGAAGTACCGCCGCGATGGATCTGGCATGCAACTACGCAACGACACACGATGTCGATATACTAACTATCTCCGAACCGAATAATAAAACAGTACGCCAGGCAGGATGGTTTACAGACAAATCTAGAGATGTCGCTATCAAAATAACAAGCCAAATAGTCGATATCGACGGCTTCGGACTGGATAATGAAGGATTTATCTGGGTTAAGGTGGTGTGTGGAATAGCTTACTATTCGTGCTACATCTT
>OX155907.1:2318845-2458845 GCA_944588485.1 Phosphuga atrata | reverse complement strand
CAGACAGAAGGAACTTTACGAAGCGTCTAGACTTCAGACCAAGAAGATTATAGACAAGTTGAAGGAGGTCGATACTGTTGCGGAGAAATTGAAGGCTGAAACCTCGCCGCTTTTGTTGAAGGACGAAGATTTCGAAATTTTGAATAGGATCTGGGGGACGAGCTCGCCTTTAGGAAAACGGCGAAGAAAGAGTCAGCGGTCGCCATTGAGGACAAGAAGAAACTTTTAGCTGCTTTGAGGGATATTGATAACGAGAAGAGTGTGGAGAGTGGCAGCGATGAGGGCGAAACTAAGAAGAATAGATTAATAAAAGATTTGTTTGGTTAACACAAAAAAAGTAAAAACTACGCCATTAATAAAAATGGAACAATATACGCTCAATGACCCATTGAAATTATTAAAATTCACTAAAAAAATGGTGAAAATGCAGCGGTCACCGTTCGGAAAGCTAAACCATTTTTGGGTCGTCGTGAAGCACCTTCTCGGCCTACAATTGTGAAATTGGTGGAAAAGTTTGAGCTGTTGGGACAAGATTTGAACAACGGAACTCGTGCCTGTCGCTCAAGAACAACTGAGAATGTTGCTGCTATAGCCCATAGTGTTATGGTTTGTCTATTTCTCGTCGATCTTTGGAATTGGGCATTCCACAAACACCGTATTTGCATAAAGACTTAGGTATTAAGGATTTTAAAGTTTAGTTAGCACAAGAACTCACGCCTACCGACCATCAACAATGTGGTGTCTTTGTTGATTGGGTCCTAATATTTTCACCTCGGAGGCTACGTTAACAAGCAGAATTGTCACATTTGGGGCTCAGAAAACCCGAGAATTATTGTTGAAAAGACTCTCCATCCTCAACGTGTGATTTTGATCTAGCGGGGTCCTTAGACTACTTTTCCGAAAATGAGGCTGGAGCAACTATTACGCTGATTGGATTGCGCTATCGAACGATGATTCATGATTTTATATGACCGGAATTGGAAGATATTGATGTGGACGACGTTTATTTTCAACAAAACCACGCCTGATTAATTATGTTATATGGCGGGAATAGACCTTTTTATGGTTAGTTAAGCGCATGCGCATCCGCAATGTTTTAAAGGTGGGAATATGAAGTTTCGGGTACATTTTATTATTTTCACTATACGTCTAAAAATTTCGGGCACATTTTTGACGCACATGGCGAAAATTGACGCATGCGCACAAAAAAAATTCAACTATGAAAAGATCTATTAGAAGATATTGATGTGGAACGATACCATCGCTCTTTTGCGTGAAAAGTTTCATGACAGTGCGAATTCTCGAAGAGGCGATCACAATTGGCCACCGAAATCTTGTGATTTAACACCTCTAGACTTTTTTCTTACGTAAGAGATAAGGTCTATGCCAATGGCCCACAATCGGTTCAAGACCTCAAAAATGGAATTCGTGAAGTTATCTAGGACATACAGCCGCAAATATGCGAAGTGGTGATGGAAAATTTCTTGAGCAGAATATGTGGCGGTGGCGGCCATTTGGCTAATATTGTTTTTGTAATATTGTAATAATGGCATAACCTCCTCTTTACAATTAAATAAACATACGATGATTTCGTTTTAAAATACTCGTTTTTTTTACATATCAAAATGAAACCTCTTCTTGGAAGACTCGATATATTCGCTGCAAATCACGAATACGTTAATGTTATGTACAAAAATGTGTAAAGGATCACAACACGAATATTGTTTCTGTCACAGGTAGCAAAGTACTACACTATATTAAGATTCATTTGATTACCTCACGCTTCGCACTTGCCGTATACGTCCATATTAGATATTCTCTGTAAATCACGAATACGTTAATGTTGTGTGCGAATATTTGTCAGGAACATCAGCATGTATATTGTTTCCCACAAAGTTAGCAAAGTGCTACACTATATTAAGATTCATTTGTCTGGCTAAAGCCGGCTGCACACATGCCGTATACGTCCGTATTAGATATTCGCTGTAAATCAGGAATAAATATACATATAATAAATAACAACATGAATATTGTTTCCCATAAAGTCAGCAAACTGCTAACATCAAATTATAGCTGTATAGAGTAAAATCATGTTTGCCTATGAATTCGCATTTGTCGAATAATTGCGCAGAAATATTTGGTTACGAAAATTCGTGAAAAGAGCTGAAATAACGTAAACGCGCTTGTGAAGCTAAATTTCATGTCAATTTACTTATTTAAATCACTTATTGTTAACTGATGAACAACCCCTTTAACTAATTCAAATTATTTGCAAACTTTAATAATCTTACAATTATAGATTTTACAAAGTTATTGTGCAATTTTTGTAATAATTAAAGAATTTTAACAATTCTTATTGTTAGTTGTATTAAGATAATGAGATGCGAATAATTTGCAAACTATCGCGACATAGTGAAGTTGGTTATTTCGTTTATCTCGTATGATTTAAAATCTCAACGCTAGAGATAACTTATCTAAGGAAATAATTTCATCTGTTTACAATTTGATTAGAGAAATGAGAAAATAATAATAATAATAAAACGTTCGAGAAGGAATTAAAAGTATTTGTGTATTAAATGCGAGGACTGTTTTGAAATAATTTAAATATAAAATTATAAAAAATCGCTTGAAAAATAAAAATAAATAATTCATCTCTCATGTCTCATGACATCACTTATGAAATCATTATATTACGTTCGACAATTAAATTCAGTTGACTGTCATAATTTTCCATTAAAAATAATTTTTCAATTCATTTTATTTTTTCATTATGAACGGTTTTTTTTCGTTGTTATTTTTGTTTTTGTTTTACATGACTAAAGGTTAAAACTAAACGGGAAAGTGGGAGTTATTTATGTAAAGTCCAACGTAAAAACTAATTGTTTGGTCAGTTATAACTCTAAACACAAATTTATTTTTTTGCTTTTCTTATAATAAATAACATATTAAACAAATATTTTGAAGAAAAATAATAAAATTATTATTAACTAAATTTTGTATCAACATTCTTCATTTTTGGATCCACATTTTTTCTCCAACATTCAAATCAAACATTTAGATTTGTATTTTAATTCAAATTTTTAGATTTTGAATATCCGATTCATTTCGATACTTTGTTTTAGAAGAAACTGGTAAAAATGTTTCGGTTTTGGTTCCAAATTTGTTAATAAGTTCGACCAAAATTTTATTCTTTAGTTTTTTTTCTTTCAAGTGCAAAGACTCAAGTGCATCAAAATTTCTCATCACAGAAATCACCGATCAATTAGTTGTAAACAAACTCGTCAATTTTTTGACGAGTTTGTCTACGCCGAAATGTGTCCTAGACCAAAATAAAATATAAATATTTTGCAAATATAAGCTGTATATAAAAGAACTTTTTAAACTAAAAATATTTTTCCAAAAATTCCCACCCCTGTAGTGTGGAACAGTTTTATTAAAATTTTGCAACATTGCATGCAGACATATTCAAATGTTGCAAAAAAAGTCTTCTAATAGTTACACTAACATTTTGAGCATTTTACAAATAATGTTTAAAATGAGATGTCTTGGTTTGAACCAAATTAATAATAGAATTGAAAGTAGGAGATTATCACTACTATATCTTCAAATCTGTCAGTAGCTGGAATTACACGGAAATCTTCTGTTACTCTTTGGCACACCCCGCTGAAGAAGCGTGGTGTGAGCCGTTCGTTGCGTCAAAGCAAGTAACGGGAACGGTCAATACCGATTTTGTCAGGGGCTGAAGGCCAACAGATGTTTTGAAAGAGTAAAGAAAATAAAGTTAGAATTTGTGTAATTACTACCTTAGACTCCAAGATAAGAAGAGGATGAGGAGCCGACGAGATCTTCTTATCTTGGACTCCAAGGTAGTAATTACACAAATTCTAACTTTATTTTCTTTACTCTTTCATAACATCTGTTGGCCTTCAGCCCCTGACAAAAATCGGTCTTGACCGTTCCCGTTACTTGCTTTGACGCAGCGAACGGCTCACACCACGCTTCTTCTGCGGGGTGTGCCAAAGAGTAACAGAAGATTTCCGTGTAATTCCAGCTACTGACAGATTTGAAGATATCGTAGTGATAATCTCCTACTTTCAATTTTACAAATAATGTTATCATCTAGATGACTCCTAGACGTGAAATAATCTATGTAAATTATTAGCCGAGATATAAAACGAATATTAAAGGTCAAGTTTATTAAGATCAATAGAGCCACAAACATTATAAAGATTGAAATATTTTAATTACTAATTATTAAAAAGTTAAAATAACGCACATTTAACGTGTCTAGATAAAGTTATGAATTGTATGCACAAACAATCTAAATATAGTCTATGTAGACAATTCATGATTTATCAATTCTGGAGTAATTCTCAATATAATAACAATTCCAATTTTCGACAATTCCAGATCTGGATCTACATCAACTTCCTGGCCCTCCGGGTAGATACATCCCGTCAAAATCAATGTTTTTAAGATCCGATGATATTTAAAACTGGGGATGGAATAGTGTAGTGCAGGGGCGGGCAAATATTTTGGCTGTAGGGCCACATTGCGAACGAAAATTTTACCGCGGGCCCCATTAAAATATTTTATATTTTAATACTAACTTTAATGTGTATCTAGTATCTATGAAATTGTAGCAGATAGATTAGAAGGAGGTAATAGAGGAAGTAAAAACTACTTTCAACAACATAAAATTCAATTAAGCGATTGGAGATAAGAATATCACGATGAAAATAACATGAGAATGAGGAGATAATCTAATAAAGAAAATTAAAACTACTAAACAAATGCTTAAGGACGAGGAAAATACCAAAACAATGAAAAACCGTTAACGTGGTCCTAATCTACAAAAAGGTGATAACTACAACATTGAAAGTTTCAGGCTGATCAGTCTAATGTCACATGTATACAAATTATTGACAAACACAATCTCCAACAGACTAGAGAGAAAGTTCGACGAATACCAACAAAGAAGCAACCGCAACTTACATTCACCACGAAAACACTAAACCTGTCCAACTTAAAAAAGAAGTACGACAAGGTGACTCCTTATCTCCAAAACTCTTCACTTCAGCATTGGAAAATATTTTTAAGAAAACTGACTGAAACGACAAAGTTATCAACATCAATGAAACTCGACTAACCGTCAGTATAATACAGTATATACGACTAATCGTCAGTATGATACCGTCAATACAGTATAATCTTGATAATCCGGCCTTTGGTTAATTCGAGACGTTTGGTAATCCGACAATCTGGGCAAACACGTGTCTTTTCATTACGCTGCCCCGCGCCATATATAAACCCCGCGCACAGAAGAAATAAAGTCAAAAACAACACCATGTTCTTGGAAAAAGGTCGGGCCAACACACCCTGCTTTAAACTCTGAAAACTTGATTGACGATTCTGAGCAAGCTAACTCCACTCCAAAATTGTCTTACTATCTGTTCTAAATTTGTACATATTTTTTTATATGAGCACGTTTACCTATATGGATACATATTTTATTCTTTCTTAAATAGAATTGTACATAAAATATGTAAAATTGTTTTCGTTGAATCCAGATAATTCGGAATTTTTGATAATCTGGCGGTTGTCTGGTCGCATATGTGTCGGATTATCAAGATTATACTGTATATGCTGACGATATTATTATCTTGGCACAAAGTAGAGAAAAAATATTAGATTAACAATAATTACAGACCAAAAAAAGAGAATCTAAAAAATAGGGCTGAAAATGAACCTTTCAAAAACCCAGATAATGTACCTAATGTACCTAACAGAAGAACCAATAATAGTGAGAGGACAGGAAGTCAAAAAGTTGGAAGAAAGTTGGAATACATGTAGCTAGGACAGAAATTGAGTATCAACCAAACCAAACAGAAGAAAAAAATAAGAAGAGAGGTAGCTTTCGCCAAACTATCATTCATCCTGCGAAATAAGAAAATAGATCAACACCTAAATTAACAGTTTTTGAACAGTGCATTTTACCTGTGATGATATATGGCACTAAAAACTTTACAAAGAGCAATGAAGACGTCAATGATGGGGATTACAAAAAGGAATAGATAGCGAAACGAAAGAATACGAGCAATAACTAAAGTCACCAATATTGGATAGAAAATTGCAATCCTCAAATGAACATTGCAAGAAGTGATAGGATATCATACAATGGAAATCATAGAGGAGATGGAGATGGATCAATGGAGATCAGATAAGATAGTTTGATGACCTCATAGGAACAGCCGGACTAGCATGGATCCAGCTATCACAGAATAGGGAAAGACGGCAACAATTGAGAAAGCTCTATGTCCAAGGATGCACCTAATGGCCAATTCAAAAGATTGGAAGGTAGAAGCTAGTGGTAGTGGGCATAGACATGCTTTCGGGATTTTTAGTTGTTATGTTTATGTTGGAATATGAATTAAGATCGTTCATTGCGGGTACTATGTATAGACAAATTTGTAATTACTTTCTCAGTGAAGAAATATTTTGGCACGACACGATCACGAAACCAATCTATTTTTTTTTTTTTAAACCAACTTGTTTATATTATACTTAGATAAAATTTTTGAATTAAAGTAAATTATAAAATGCTTCGTGGGCCATATAAAATGTCGCCAGGGGCCGCTATTTGCCCTGGCCTGGGGTAATGCATGCGTGCCGCATGGCAAGGAGCTCGGGGAAAACATGTGGCATGGCCTCTCCTACCCAAGCTCGACTCTCACCTCCACGTTAGGTGATCCCTGGTAACCAAACCAAACACCTCCAGATTTGCGGTGAAAACCCGCATGGAAGGAGGCAGAGGTCTGGCCGAACGAGAGCGGGCGAAATGACTGTCTGAAAAGGGGGTTGAAGCGTGTGTGTTTCAGTGTTCCACTAATACTAAAAATGAGACCTCGGACAATGATTAGTAATATACGGATGGTTCGAAGAAAAAAAAGGTGCAGGAGTGTTTGAACCTCGTACCAAATACTTTGAATTCATGGGAATCTCCCCAAGTATCTTCCAAGCAGAGGTACATGCAATAGAAAGATGTGCACAATTTAACCCCGACAGGAACTATCGCAAAAAACGAATTGCTATCCTGTCAGATGGCCAAACAGCCATCAAGGCCATTAGCTCATACAGCATCAGATCGAAACTGGTATGGGACTGTGTGGGAAAGCTAAACAAACTCAGAGAAAATAAAGTAACGCTATACTGGATCCAGTAATCCCTATATAGGTCCCTTATGCGTTATGAGTATGAACACCATCTACAAAAGTTTAGATAAAGAAATAAGAGAACAATGGATGAAAACCTGGAAAGAACTTCGAGGGCTAAGACAATCCAAAGCAATGCTGGGATGTTTTAACCAGAAAAGAACAAAAGCTTGCCTGCAACTAAACATGAACATCCTTAAAATTCTGACAGAAGTCCTGACGGGACAGTGCAGATTTAGAAAAGGCCCTAGACCTAGAGAAAGATAACAGATGCAGACAGATGCAAACCCCCGATGCAAACCCCATAGATCTGCTCAAAGACTGCGGAGCACTGCTCCTTAAGAGACAAATACTAGTACAAGTCGCAGTACAAGTCACCACCAAATATATCTATCTATGATGGGATTAAACGGAGACGACCAAAGCAACGAAAAAAGTAAAATGATTGGAACTTTGGAACGTGGAATGTGCGAATGCTCTACCAAGTTGGAGCCCTTGAACAAGTGAAACAGTAGCTACTGAATACAAAATCAAAATAATGGCACTGGAGGAGATAAGATGGACTCCGTACAAAACCGACTATGTAGACAGCCAGGACTATACGATATTCCATAGCAACTGTACACAAACAAAAGAATTTGACACGGGATTCCAGCTGCATAAATCGTTGAAAGAGCACATTAAGGCCTTCCACCCAACTAATGAACGAATATCACGCATACGAATAAACAGCAAATTCTTTAATATTATATTCATATGCATTCAAGCCCCACAAAGGACAAGGATAAAAAGATTAAAGACGACGTCATTCCCAAACTGGAGGAAGTCTATAGCGGCGCGCCCAAAAACCATGTTAAACTTAACCGAAAAAACCACCGCAAAGCACAGCGCACACGACTACTCTAACGAAAATGGAACCTTCATTGATTTCGCATCGGAGATGAATATATAATAGCACCACCTTCAAACGAAAAGATATACATAAACACACATGAACCTCACCAAATGGCCTACATAAAAATCAGATTGACGGTCCTCATACGTCATCATACGTTATCACATCATACATGGTAGACATGACATAGCTCATATATTCTACAGGTCCGAAGCCACACTGGAGCGAAATGGGACTCCGACCACTTCATAGTGAAGTTAAATACAGAAGCCGCATATCGAACACAAAAAATGGTAAAGGAACAGTCAATAGGCGCGGGAATATGGAAAAGCTAAAATGGAAATACGAAGGAAACTCTGAGTCTTTTCCAGGAAGATAATGACGCCAAGCTAAAAGAACCACTAGAGCAAGAAGGGGAAAAACAGAGGGAGATAGAATAAGTGGGAACGAATAAAAGACGTGCTAACATCAGCAGCAAGTAACGTGGGCACACTTAACGACGAGAAAGAATACCTAATTTGATGACGAAAGTCAAGCGAAAATTAAAGAGAAATATCAAGCAAGAGGTACACTTCAAAGAAACACACGTGCGGCACAACTCGGATACGAAATCAAAGAAAAGAATGTAGCAAACTCCTCCGCTATAAGCGGAGAAAGTCAAAGCCGATATTGGAAAGCAGGAATCACTACCGGATTGCAATGAGTCGCGAAAATTCTTAAAAAATGTGAGTAATATCAGGAAGAGCTACCAGCCAAGAAGCACATTATGTAAGGGCAAGGACGGTAACATGTTAACGGGGAAGGAGCGGATACTGATCAGATGGACAGAGTACTTCACGGAGCTACTATTAATTCCAAGTACTGAAAACGAAGTGACAGAACTCGCAATATACACAGCAGGGCCTCTTTCCCAAGAACCCTCATACGAAGAAGTCAAAACAGTAATTGCGCGCCTAAAGAGATAAAGCAGTAGCAGAAGATGAACCTGAGAATTCCTCAAATATGAGACGAATAAACTAGGGCAGGAAGTACATAACCTTATAAAGGAGGTGTGGAGACAGGAGTGAATGCTGGAGGATTGGAATGTCGCCATTATCATAACAATACACAAGAAGGGAGGCTGCAAAGAACGTTGCAACTACAAAGGTATTGCACTACTAAATGTGACCTACAAGGTTTTCGTCATTATATAAATAGACAGAATAAACCCATATGCCGATTCCGGCGGAATTGGTCAACAACTTTAAGAAAATTTGTTCAAAATTAAAACTACAATCTGTTACTCAAAAATTGGTTGTTAGAACCTTTGGTATTTCACTGTTAAATACAAAAACAAGAATTTTATTTTTAGAATGGTTCAAAATTTTAAATAGTCTTTGTCATCAACATTTTTTTTGCAATAATATTGGCAATTTTATTCAAAAATTGATCAAAAATCTTCAGCGGAAAGATTTTTTGCTCAAACTTTGTTGATAGCAGAGATATTTCCAAAATTACAACTGAAACATTCAAATCCAAAAAACTTTGTCTTCAAATTTTGAAAGACCATTATCCGCAAAGATGTTTTTGTCCAATTTTTAAGAAATTGTTCCAAATGAAATCAATAATCTTCAGTTGAACGAAATTTTGCTGAAAGCTATATAAAAAATACAAGCAATAAAAACCACTATTGGCTTAGATTTATTTTGGGAAATGTTTGCAAATTTGAATATTCAGCAGAAAGCATTTTTACATAAAATTTTTTGATATCCCAAAAGATATTCCCAAAAATTCCAACTGGCAAATCCTAATCCAAAAAAACTGTTTTCTTCAAATTTCAAATGGCCATAACATTGTTAATTGATAAGATTGTTTTTGCAAAATTGTGAGGGATTTGTTCAAAATTAAATCACGATAGCAGAGATATTTCCAAAATTACAACTGGAGCATTCAAATTCAAAAAACTTTGTCTTCCAATTTTGAAAGACCATTATTTGCAAAGATGTTTTTGTCCAATTTTTAAGAAATTGTTCAAAATGAAACCAATAATCTTTAGTTGGACGAAATTTTGTTGAAAACTACTTTAAAAAATACCTACAGAAAAATCCACTTTTCTATTGGCAATTCTTGTCTTCAAAATTTCAAAAAATAGCAACTGCAAAAAGCAAAGACACAGACATGACACATAGACACAGCTTCGTCATCCGCTTTTTATGCAAAACGTAAAATTTGTTCAAAATAATATAAATAATCTTCAGCTTATGGTCGATAGACATTTGTTCCCTTCTGGTGACAATAAAGATTATTATTATTAATCTTCGTTGCAAGAAATAAAAGTCTTTTAAATTTTATTGATACCAAAGATCAAACTGCATCATCCAGTATCATCCAGGACATCTGGGAAACAGAGAAATTACCACCCGATTGGAAATCGGCTCTGATCCATCCGCTTCACAAAAAAGGAGATTTTACAAATCTAAACAAATACCGTGGAATTTCTCTCGTCTCGGCAACATACAATATTCTCTCCATGCGTTACAACCAAGGGAAGAAATTCAGCTGGATAGTCAACTGGGAGAATACCAGGGGGGCTTCAGAAAGACCCGATCCTGTGTTGAACAGATCCTCAATCTTAAAACTGTACTTGTATACTCCAAGATGAGAAACCGCAAGGTGGTCGTCAGCTTTATTGATTTTGAGGAAGGCCTACGATTCCATTGATAGCTTAACAAAGTACTACAAGAACTAGGGCTAGACAACACATCACGCAGACTCATCCTAGAAACCTTGACCAACTCCCAATCCAAGGTTAAATTTAGAGGCGAGATCTCAGAAAGCTTAGAAATAAAACTGGAGTGAGACAAGGAGATGGACTTTCCGCACTTCTCTTCAACTGAGTCCTTGAAAAGGTAATGAGAGAATGGCGTAAAGAACTGATTAACTTGGGTGTTCCGAGTGGTATCTACCTGGGACGTAAGAACGGTGGACTAGTTGTAGATTGCCTGGCCTTTGTCGATGGCATGGCAATGATTGCTGATTATCTTGAGATGGCAACAATGCAGATAAATTGCCTCAGAAAACAGGCTACCAAATTGGGTCTTCAAGTGTCGCTGGAGAAAAGAGAATTTTTGACCAACATCAAAGAAACAAACAGAGAGATGTTACTAGGGCAGGGACACACCAAGGGGACTGAGAAATTTAAGTATCTCGGCGAATGGATTAAACCCAACTTATCAAAAAGAGCGTCATAATCCATGAGAGTCAAAAAGTTAGAACTGGTCTATCCACTGACTAAGAGCACCTACAACAAGGAATGCCTGTCACACAACCTGAAACTTAAGCACTTCAATCTTACGACCAGAAGCCCTGTATGCCATGGAGTGTCTTTCCTTGAACCGAAGAGGTCTGGGAGAGGAATTGGAAATCAGAGAGAGGTGAATCATCAGGAAGATCCTAGGCCCGGTAAAGGAAGATGGGGAATTCCGAAGACGACATAACTCTGAGCTCTAGGAACATATTTAGAGGCTCTCTGACTGTGCAAGGAAAAGAAGGGTAGCTTTCTATGGCCACGTTGCAAGATTGCCTCCAAACCGACTAACCAACCGTATATTCACCTTCGTAATCAAGTTCGTACCGCTTGGTTGACAGAAACCGAGATGAAATGGGAATAACAGATCTCCAAAACAGTGAGACGCACCCTGAAGGAAGTCCGTGGATTTCAGGAAAAACCCCGAAGGAAAGGTATGTCCTGGACAGAAGAGAGAAAGGAGTTAAACAGGCAGAAGGTGCGACAATACTGGACAAAGATCAAAGCCCAAAAGCTGATCAAACGTGTTCCAAAGTAGCCCTATTCGGAACAAGAAGGAGAAGAAATTAATATAAAATAAGTCTCATTTAACTTTGCACCTGTAAAATTTCTGCTTTGATAATGGTATTGAAGTCATAGCACTTAATCTAAATTCTACACATATATTACAACCGATGGATTTCGCTGTATTTAAACCTTTAAAGTCGTCATGGCGACAAGCGGTTACGACCTAGAAAATGCAAAATGTTGAACAAGCAATTTGCTCCAGTTTTGAAGACAGCAATCGAAAAAATTACTATAGAAGCAATCAAAAATGAATTTCGAGCATACATACCTCCCATATACTCATTTGGCAAAGAATACGTAGAGTTCAGTAAAATCAAATTCCAAAACAGATTCCAAACAGATTCCAACAAATTTGAGATTAGGATTGAAACAACTTTGTCTAGTAGCAAACTGAAGCTTATCAAAGATCTTTATTACAAAAGTCGCCTCGAGCTGGAAAATCGTTTGCCTATTGAAGATGAATGCAAATTTGAAATGCAAAAATATTCTGTTTTTACTGCTTAATTGACAACTTTTTTAAAAGCTATTTATTTGTGATTTTTATAGGAATTTATGATAAAGCAAGATAACTTTATATTGTTGATTCTTATACTTATTATTCTTATAATATATATTTTATACTTCCAAAGTAATTTATAGATATATAGATGGCAGCAACTTATAATGACGTCGTTCCATTGAACGACGTTTCCTCATCGTCATTTTGATAGAATAAGAAAAAAAGTTAATGTACGTAATTGTCTGATTAATTCAAAATCTGCTCTTAATGAGCATTAAGAGCAGATTTTGAATTTTTAGAGAACAGCAAATAATTTTTAAATTTTTCTTTCAGTGTTGAATACTACAAATGTAGTTAAAAACATTAAAAACTGATTTAAAATAAATGTTGGTATCATTCTATAATCCTAATCCAATATACCTTTTAACAGATAGTTAAGTTTATGCATGCGCATACGCCATGTTTGAAAGGCGGGAATATGAAAGTTTCGGGCACATATTTAGTTATACGTCAAAACGTTCGGGCACTTTTTGACGTATAACATGGCGGAAATTGACACATGCGCCCAAAAAAAATTCAACTATTAAAAGGTCTATACTCCACAGCTAGGGATTTATCCTAGGCTTTTCGATTAACAGGTTGACTGCCACGCACTCCGATCGGAGAGGTTCGGTGTCTTCAAAAAAAAACAAAAATATTGGTGGCAGTCAACCTGTTAAAAGGTGCCCATAACTAGTTCTTGCTCATTACTGGGTGCGCATTACTAAATTTTTCTTTCCAAAACTGGACAAAAAAATAATTTTTATTTGTTACTTATATTGAAAATTTTGCAGGGTCTTACATTAAATACAGCAGAAATATGGAATAAACACAGGACCTTCAATTTGCAATATGTTTTGTGTTAAAACATTCACAATTATTAATGAAATTTCTAAAATACTACAAAAGTGTCCATACCCCAATTATGTTTACCTTAGTCTATATATAATTTTTATCTGCGTGGTGGCAAAGGTACATGGATAAAACAAGATCTATCAATTAATATTTACTCTATATAGATAAATCAGTCTACAAACAAAATATTTAGGTTTTTATATTTTTAATTAATTATTAATTTATTTATTGTTTTGAGA
Source organism: Phosphuga atrata (assembly GCA_944588485.1). Classification (NCBI taxonomy): domain Eukaryota; kingdom Metazoa; phylum Arthropoda; class Insecta; order Coleoptera; family Silphidae; genus Phosphuga; species Phosphuga atrata. The sequence goes on along the minus strand of OX155907.1, from coordinate 2,445,254 downwards.
TTAACTTGTTGAATTAAAAACGAACTAACAATAATTAGAAAGTGAAGTGATTTAGTTTAATAGTTAAAATGTAGACAAGCGATTTGAATATTCTGTTCGGATTATTACATAAGAATACGAAGATAAAAAGAATTCAATGTTATCTGAAAAGGTCAGAGAGCGTCTCTAATTCAGCTACACACTTAACTACCACGTTCCAGCTATTAAAACAAATTTCGTTTATTATTATTATTTTTTAATTTAAAACTGTCTTTTGAAAAATTGTCTTTTTTATCATATCGGTTTTAAGTGTGTTTTCAATTAAAAGTTAATAAAAACTATTTAGATAATCACCACAGATAATTTATTGGAACTATAAAATTATTATTATTCAAGCGATTGCATTGTTATTTACTATATTAAAAAAAAACTATTATTTTCAAGGTACAATGAATTTTAAAAAAAATAGTAACCAGCAAAATGCAAATATATTGATAAGGATTTTTTAGAAAAAAAATAGCATTGATAAATATCTAAACCAATAAGATTCCTTTGTTGCAACTGCTTTGTTGCAACAAAATTCCTCCTAGGATTTTTATTCCAAACTATTCTTTACTCGATGAAAAAATAAAAGAATTTTCATTACCAATGTAAAAATACAAAAAACTCGCGAAAAAAATATATAATAGTAAAATCCTTTTATTGCGTTTCCTTAAGTTTAGTGATAAGAGACAAGTGTCGCGATTATCTTGTCAAATTGCAAACGTTATCAATATAGATAACAAAAAAATCTTGGATAATTACTAATTAAAATAGATAAAACAGAGCTCATGCAATAACTAACCTGCGGGAAATGTTTCACGTCCATCATAGCTCAACAAAACGTCTGCAACAGATAAACAAAACATAGTTAATCTAGATTATAGATTCGATAAGCATTTTAGATAGATTTGATAAGCAACAAGATAGAATTTAGAACAGAAATTATTATTTGAAGCAAACAGAAGCAGATTTTAATGCGATTCATTATAGTTTGTTTATGAATTATTTACTTATTTAAACAGTTAATTATTACGCTAGCTATGGCTATTAAGATTAGTTTACATAAACAATTTTGGAATGCAATACTCTAATAAATTACCATATTTTCTAGTCTATTTAGCAGATTTACTATTTACTACTTTTCATACACGGAAAAAAGTGCACTAAAGACCAGAAAAGTGCACTAAAAATCACAGTTAAAATAGTAGCAGCGGCCTTACGAATACAAATTTGTAAAGATTGCAGTCGCATACTGTAATTTTTAAAACTTATTTACTAATATTATCGGAAACTGTAATTTTAACATAAAGCAATTTATAGTTTTTACAGTTTCAAATTCGTAAGGCGGTTGCTACTATTTAAACTGTACTTTTCAAAGTGTACTTTTTTTCGTGTAAAACAATATTCTCCTGTCCGTCAAGTCTTGTCTATTTATTGTAAGCCTTTTCTATCGAGTCTAGTCTTGTCTGATTGGCGTTGTCTGATGAGATAATTCCTAGTTAACAGTTTCGCTAAATATGTCAATTTCGATGACTTGTATTAAAATAATATCGTTATAGACGAACTAACTCTATAGCCAACCATTTCAGAAATTGAATCGTAAAACTCCAATATTACATTTTGTAGGTGTTTCGTAAGTTTGAATAACTTACATAGATTATTAGCTAAGATTTATAAGAGAATTAAAGGTCAAGTTTCTTGAGCAAAATAGTGAAGCAATAACTTCAGAGTTTTCTTTGAAACAATTTTAAAAAATTATTGCGATTGTAATATCTTTAGTAAAAAAAAAATTGTTTGAGAATTTTTTTGACGTCGATTGCTGTAAGGTTCGTCTTTCTAGTAAGAAAGTGATTTGTTTTGTAGGAATATCGACGAATAAAAAAAAATCAAAGGATTTCTCCCTCATGAAAGGGAATAATCTTAAAGGGAATAGTTGCAAAATTGATATTGCGAAAGCGAAAGCAAAGAAATCGCTGAAAACGGATTTCAAAGTCAATGTTGAGCTTCAGCTGCAGATTCTCTTGGAAAACACTTGACTAGAACGAAAATCCAACGATTACCAGACTTCCAATTAGCCCAACAATATTGTTCAATATTATAGGTCAAAGTTGACAAAATATTATCACATAATAGAATTTCTTGTCGAGACGCAGAACCTAGGTAATTGTTTTCATAACAAGCTTAGGCAAAACAATTCCAAATATTTACTACGCTATAATTTAGCCTAGAGAAATATTAATTAAAAGACTGAACTTCTGACCAGTCTTGTCAGTCCAGTCTTGTCTGTCTAGTCTTGTCTGTCTATTTTAGTCTGTCTAATCTTGTCTGTCGAGTCTTGTCTATCTAGACTTGTCTGTCTAGTCCTCCTCAGTAGTGTAGTTGAAAACATACCCGCCTTTCAATGCGCTAGATCCGAGTTCGAATCCTGGTCGGGGAAGCGACAACTAGGACGGTTTTGACTATCCGTCCAGACTGTCCACCCTGAATGAATGCAAAATATGCGATACCGGGGTCGCGCATACAAAAAGCCAAAGTGGAATAGGGGGTTTAGTGAGAGACTTGTCTGTCTAGTCTGTCTAGTCCATCTAGTCCGCCTAGTCTTGTCTGTCTAGTCTTGTATGTCTAGTCTAGTCTGTCTAGTCCGTCTAGTCTGTCTAGTCTGTCTGGTCTGTCTGGTCTGTCTGGTCTGTACGGTCTGTACGGTCTTTAAGGTCTGTCTGGTCTGTCTGGTCTGTCTGGTCTGTCTGGTCTGTCTGGTCTGTCTGGTCTGTATGGTCTGTATGGTCTGTATGGTCTGTATGGTCTGTATGGTCTGTATGGTCTGTCTGGTCTGTCTGGTCTGTCTGGTCTGTCTGGTCTGTCTGGTCTGTCTGGTCTGTCTGGTCTGTCTGGTCTGTCTGGTCTGTCTGGTCTGTCTGGTCTGTCTGGTCTGTCTGGTCTGCCTGGTCTGTCTGGCCTGTCTGGTCTGTCTGGTCTGTCTGGTCTGTCTGGTCTGTCTGGTCTGTCTGGTATGTCTGGTCTGTCTGGTCTGTCTGGTCTGTCTGGTCTGTCTGGTCTGTCTGGTCTGTCTGGTCTGTCTGGTCTGTCTGGTCTGTCTGGTCTGTCTGGTCTGTCTGGTCTGTCTGGTCTGTCTGGTCTGTCTGGTCTGTCTGGTCTGTCTGGTCTGTCTGGTCTGTCTGGTCTGTCTGGTCTGTCTGGTCTGTCTGGTCTGTCTGGTCTGTCTGGTCTGTCTGGTCTGTCTGGTCTGTCTGGTCTGTCTGGTCTGTCTGGTCTGTCTGGTCTGTCTGGTCTGTCTGGTCTGTCTGGTCTGTCTGGTCTGTCTGGTCTGTCTGGTCTGTCTGGTCTGTCTGGTCTGTCTGGTCTGTCTGGTCTGTCTGGTCTGTCTGGTCTGTCTGGTCTGTCTGGTCTGTCTGGTCTGTCTGGTCTGTCTGGTCTGTCTGGTCTGTCTGGTCTGTCTGGTCTGTCTGGTCTGTCTGGTCTGTCTGGTCTGTCTGGTCTGTCTGGTCTGTCTGGTCTGTCTGGTCTGTCTGGTCTGTCTGGTCTGTCTGGTCTGTCTGGTCTGTCTGGTCTGTCTGGTCTGTCTGGTCTGTCTGGTCTGTCTGGTCTGTCTGGTCTGTCTGGTCTGTCTGGTCTGTCTGGTCTGTCTGGTCTGTCTGGTCTGTCTGGTCTGTCTGGTCTGTCTGGTCTGTCTGGTCTGTCTGGTCTGTCTGGTCTGTCTGGTCTGTCTGGTCTGTCTGGTCTGTCTGGTCTGTCTGGTCTGTCTGGTCTGTCTGGTCTGTCTGGTCTCTCTGGTCTCTCTGGTCTGTCTGGTCTGTCTGGTCTGTCTGGTCTGTCTGGTCTGTCTGGTCTGTCTGGTCTGTCTGGTCTGTCTGGTCTGTCTGGTCTGTCTGGTCTGTCTGGTCTGTCTGGTCTGTCTGGTCTGTCTGGTCTGTCTGGTCTGTCTGGTCTGTCTGGTCTGTCTGGTCTGTCTGGTCTGTCTGGTCTGTCTGGTCTGTCTGGTCTGTCTGGTCTGTCTGGTCTGTCTGGTCTGTCTGGTCTGTCTGGTCTGTCTGGTCTGTCTGGTCTGTCTGGTCTGTCTGGTCTGTCTGGTCTGTCTGGTCTGTTTGGTCTGTCTGGTCTGTCTGGTCTGTCTGGTCTGTCTGGTCTGTCTAGTCTGTCTAGTCTGTCTAGTCTTGTCTGTCTAGTCTTGTCTGTGTAGTCTCGTCTTTCTAATTTTGTCTAGCCTAGTCTTGTCTGTCTAGTCTTTGTTCTCTAGTTTTGTCTGTCTAGTCTTATCTCTCTAGTCTTGTGTGTCTAGTATTGTCTGTCTAGTCTTGTCTGTCTCGTTCGCGACCGCCGGTCGTGGTGTGATGGTGTTTGTGTTAACCTCAAAGTTAAACAAAAATAAATTTGGACCTTGTAGTTGGATAATATAGACCTAAAAATTCTGGTATTTGAACTATCTTATACAGAATTAGAGTGTAATCAAACTGTTATTGTTATCTCTATATTGTATATTGCTATCTGAGAAAAGACTCAATTTGTGTGTAGGATAAGTAAAAAGACATTGTCTCAAGTGTTTTGTGTGTTGTTCTTAAGAGATAAGTACTCAAAGTGTTCTACACGTTTTTCTTTTTCCTATTTTCTAGTTTCCCATTAACGTATATATATAAGTATTAAGATCTTAGAGAACTTGTTTTAGTTTCTTTTTTTTTCTTTTTTTTGTAACCGCATGGTGAGAATTATCCCGCGTATTCTTTCTTTCGCGCGAAAAATCTTATCTTAATAAACGTACGTAGAGCACACAATATTTTAAACAACTATAGTAGCTAATAGCTCATAGCGCTAGGCACCGAACTCTTGCTCCGGCAAGCCGGTTTCGATACACGCGCTTGGCACGAATACTATTGTTAACGAATACTATTACGTCCTTGCCTCTTTTTTGACGAATGTGTATGCTATACCCTTTGATTTAGAGTATATACCGGGTCTTTGCTATAAGACAAGCTCAATTTATCTGTAACTGCCGCTTTACGGTGCAGCATAATGGAAGGAAACGAAGAACCTGATGGAAGTAACCCATTCTTGAGGAGAGAAGGCGTAAAACGGTCACTACCCGCCAATCCAAAGATCAGAGAAAGATCCTTCTCCATAACGGAAAAACGAGACTACAAGAAAATTGAACCACTCCATAGAGTTGACCTACAATCTTCCCCGGTAGAGCAGCCTACCAAGAGGAAACGGCAAAATATAAACAGGCACGAACCTAGCGAAGGAACGGGAAAGGAGCTAGAAACTATTACTAAGGAAGTAATAGCGAAAGCAAATGAACTGAGGATGCTTGTAAAGGCGAACTCAAATACAAAACCTGAAGTTAAGAAAGCAACCAATGAGATGTGTACATTGGCAGATGCCCTCGAGAGAATATGGATAAGTGGACAATTGACTCAATATGCTGAGAAAGAATCTAGTCCTAAATGGAGACCTGTTACCAAAGATACTAGCACGCAGACAGGAGAATCGGAAAACGACAAAGAAAAGGAGTTTCTGGAAACATTACTACAGGAAATAGACAACGGTAACACCCTTGATGAATTTATAGAGGTAGAACAAAAAATATGGCCCCAAAAAGCCTTTCGTACTGCGAAAGAAGGGCAAGGAAATGCGCTGCTAACGTCGACAGAATGGGACTTTGCCTAGTGCATTGCCGAAAACCTAAATCCTGACGCAGGTGTACCCAAAGCACTCCTCGAGGCGTATGGCCCATAGAAATGTCGAAACAAGACATTACAATAGGGAAAGTGGCATACTTGAAGCACACGATGGAAGCACCGTCGGATGATGGCACCACCACAATAAACGACAGATATGTTTTCCAAATGGTTATGGAGGAAAATTCAGGAGGACACGTGGAGGTACAAACCATTTTTAGCTGTCTACAAACATTGAAAAAACTCATACAGCACAGCGGTAGAAATAAAATCGCTATTTATAAGCCTACCGTAAAGAACTGGTTAACAGTGAAAAAAGCAATTGAATTCACCTTTGCCAGTACAAATATTGAACTGAGGATCTATAATAATAAAGTACATACTGCTACTAACATAGAGCCAACGCCGTCGAAAAACGACAAAATTGGACTGAGATTGTAAAAAAACCTAGGCAAAAAAGGACAGAGGATCCGAGGAAAAAAATACTGATGCAGTTTTTGTAAAAGAGGAACAGCGATCATATCCTGATCTGGCCAAGATGATACGAAATGAAATTGACACCAAAACATCAGGAATAGTCATCACAAAGATGCGCCAAGTCAAATCAGGAGAACTTTTACTAGAGGTAAAAGGTGGCCAAGGACAGGATCTGAGGAAAAGCATAGCACAAAAGTGCCCAACAGCAAATGTGCGTGCCATGACTGACAGCGTAATACTGCACGTCAAGGATCTAAACGCTGTTACTACGGCAGCCGAAGTGGAAGACGCTATAAGAGAAAACCTAGACATTGGTGAACATGAGAACAATGTGGAGGTAAGAAACCTAAGACCGTGCTATGGGGAAAACCAGATTGCAACAGTAGCACTTCCAAAAGTCCAAGCTCTAAAGCTACTCGAAAGAAGCAGAATTAGAATTGGACTTGTTGAATGCAGAATAAGGCCACGAATAAATCTTACCAAGTGCCACAGATGCTGGCAGATAGGACATACCGCAAAAGAGTGCAACGGACCTGACAGACAAAAACTCTGTTTAAGAAGGTTGCTGCCAAGAAGGCCACATTTCCAAACAGTGCCAAGACAAATTTGTGTCCGTATTCTGTCCGTTTTGTCAAAGTAAGGGACACCGGGCAAATTCTGCCATGTGCCCAAATTTCCAAAAAGCACTGGCGGAAGCAGGGCAACATCAAAAAAATTCAAAATGTTGAAAGTCCTCCAATTAAATGCAATGAGATCCCGTGGGGTGCATGACCTGCTGCATGTCACAGTGTCTGAGTTAAATATTGATATCATAATACTAAGTGAGCCAAACAAAAAAATAATTAGTAATACAAAATGGTATGCAGACCAAAATAAAGACACCGCAATAAGAGCCATAAACAAAACTATTCCAATATTAGGCAGTGGATGTGGAACGGGCTACGTTTGGATAGAGACTGCAGAAATGATATTCTATAGCTGCTACTTTTCGCCCAACAAAAATCTGGACCACTTAAAAAAGGCATTGGACGATCTGAGCGACTCCATGCGAAGCCAACGAAAACCAAAACTTATAGCCCGCGATTTTAATGCGAAATCACCATATTGGGGCTCACCAAAAATGGATCCACGTGGCGATATTGTAATGCTACTCGATCTCTATCATGGACCTGTATATAAAAAATGAAGGTAATGAACCAACTTTCCAGCGCAGGGAGTCCCAGTCGATTATTGACCTCACACTCACAACTAATAATTTAGCGAACAAAATAGGAAACTGGAAAGTCCTACAGAGGGAATCCCTAAGTGTCCACAATTATATCTTCTACACGATTAAAGACTGTGAAACGTGCATTTCCCCCAGGTACTTGGGCAATAGGAGATGGCCCACCAGAACAACGCCCACAATATTACAAAACTTCGGCCTTAAACTTGAGGAACAAATTAAAAAGCAACAAGACCGTACAGCAGAATCGTTTATAATAACACTAAGCAAAGCATATGAGGCAACATTCCCACAAAAAAAGTGGTCAGTAAAACCCAGGCGTGTGTCTATTGGTGGAACGATGAAATCGCCTCTTCAAGGGCAGCTTGCATTGCGTCTAGACGCATATATCTGCGCAAAGGAAGAAAGAATCCAGACCTAGCTCTCAGGGAAAAATACAGACAAGAATATGTAACTGCCAAAAAGTCTCTCAGACAAAAAATAAATGTTTCTAAACGCATTCACTGGCAAAACTTGTGCGACAAAATTAACGAAGATACCTGAGGGGATGCGTATAAAATCGCAATGCGAGGGCTGAAAATAAGGCACCCAATTTTACATTTTTGTATTCGTAATGGTAGAGCGCCAGGACTAGACGGACTACCACCTGAGGCTCTAAAAGCCGCAGTGGATAAGTTCCCAACATATGTCCTAAACGTAATGAACCATATAGCTAGCGATGGGATCTTTCCCGACGATTGGAAAAAAGCCAAGCTGGTGCTAATTAAGAAAGGTGATAAAGCACCACAGGAACCTTCCTCATATAGACCCCTCTGCCACTTAGATGTGTCGGGCAAACTCTTGGAACACCTGATACTTTGTAGACTAAAACTAGAACTTATGTCAGGCAAACAACTGTCAGAAAAAAATATGGTTTCCGAGAGGGAAAATCAACAGTAGACGCTATAGCAAAAGTCATTGAAGTAGCAAAAAAAGCGCAAGCGGCTACGCAGAGAACTAAAAAGCTATGTGCCCTTCATCACTCTTGAAGTAAGCAATGCTTTTAACTCAGCTGCCTGGCAAAACATTCTTGAGGAGCTCTCAGCAAGAGGTATCTCACCATACCTGCTACGTCTGGTACGAAGTTACCTACATAATAGGAAAGTTGTTCTCCAAGAAAACAAATTAGTGGAGCGAGATGTCTGTAGTGTGGTGCCGCAGGGCTCGACGGAGTACTCAGACTGAAGCTACCGGAAGGCGTGGATATCGTTGGCTTCGCTGATGACTTGGCACTTGTAGTGTCGGGGAAGACGGAAACGGAAACTATGTCGAGAGCAAACAGGGCCATTGAACAGGTGAATAAATGGATGGAAATCAATAAACTAAAGCTGGCACCAGAAAAGACAGAAGCAGTATTGCTAACTGGACTAAGAAAAACGAAACCCATCACATTTAAAATAAAAGGAGAAAAAATAACCCCAAAGGAATCGCTAAAATATCTAGGTGTAACCTTTGACAAGAACCTATTCTTTAATCGCTATATCACCACAGTGGCAGCCAAAGCACTGAAAACTGCAGCAGCGCTAGATAAATTAATGCCCAACATAGGAGGACCCCGCAGTAGTAAGCGAAAACTTCTTTGCTCGGTGGTTCGCTCCACAATGCTCTACGCAGCCCCAATTAGGGCAAAGGCTTAGAGAAAACAAGTTATTGGACAAAACTTAGTAACCGTTCAAAGTAAAATGGCGCTAAGAGTATGCTGTGCTACCGGACTGTCTCTAGGGATGCTGCCCTAGTGTTAGCCGGCATACCACCCATAGAATTAATGGCAGAAGAGAGGGTAGAAGTCTACAATGGCAGATCAAACGGCGATGGCACACAAGCCGACAAAAAGTCTCTAGCGAAGGCCCGAATGTGCCAGGCCTGGCAAAATCAGTGGAGCCCATCCACTAAGGGATACTGGACCAGAATCCTAATCTCTAATGTGGAGCGTTGGGCAACTAGAAAACACGGCGAAACAAATTTTTACGTCACCCAAGTTTTGAGCGGACACGGCTGTTTCAGGAACTTTCTCCATAGCATCGGTAGGGCCACAGATTGCCTCTGTATCTACTTTGAACTCACAGACAGCGCGGCGCATACCGTTTTTGAGTGGATACCTGAAAGTACAGACTTTCAGACAGGTGGATACCTGAAAGGGATAAATGGAAGGATAAGACTGGACAAACACTAGACCCATCGACTATGGTTAAACAAATGATCTCGTCGGAGGACTTATGGGCAGATACATCAAGCATGATCCAAGACATCATGACAATAAAAATGCTAGACGAGCGGAAAAGGAAAGAAGCCGAAAAGATAAAAAATGCTATTACCTGAACCTCTAATCACTGTAAGTGGAGGGGGGATGTAAGGGCAACACTATGCAGCAACATCTTGAAAGTTATGCGAGAAGCGGTCCCAAGATGCTTGTGATATTCCGAAGGGTCCACATTCTAAGTTAACCTTGAGGTGCTTACTACGACCCCAACAAAAAAAAAAGTCTTGTCTGTCTAATCTTATCTATCTAGTGTTGTCTGTCTACTCTTGTCTGTCTGGTCCTCCTCGGTAGTGTAGTTGACAACATACCCGCCTTTCAATACGGGAGACCCGGGTTCGATTCCTGGTCAGGAAGGCGACAACTACGGCCGTTTTCACTAACCGTTCGGGCTACCCACCCTGAATGAAAGCAAAATATGCGATACCCGGGTGGCGCATACTAAAAGCCAAAGTGGAATAGGGGATTTAGTGAGAGACTTGTCTGCCTAGTCTTGTCTGTCTAGTCTGACTAGTCCATCTAGTCCGTCTAGTCTTGCCTGTCTAGCCTTGTCTCTCTAGTCTTGTCTGTCTAGTCTTTTCTGTGTAGTCTTGTCTGTCTAGTTTTGTCTAGTCTAGTCTTGTCTGTCTAGTCTAATCTTGTCTGTCTAGTCTTGTTTATCTAGTCTTGTCTGTCAGTCTTGTCTGTCTAGTCTTGGCTGTGTGGTCTTGTCTGTCTACTCTTGTCTGTCTGGTCCTCCTCGGTAGTGTAGTTGACAACATACCCGCCTTTGAATGCGGGAGACCCAGGTTCGATTCCTGGTCGGGAAGGCGACAACTACGGAGATTTTCACTAACCGTCCGGGCTTCCCACTCTGAATGAATGCAAAATATACGATACCGGGGTGGCGGATACTAAAAAGCCAAAGTGGAAGTCTTGTCTGTCTAGTTTTGTCTGTCTAGTCTTGTCTGTCTAGCCTTGTCTGTCTAGTCTTGTCTGTCTAGTCTTGTCTGTCTAGTCTTGTCTGTCTAGTCTTGTCTGTGTATGCTTGTCTGTCTAGGCTTGTCTGTCTCGTCTTGTCTGTCTAGTCTTGTTTGTGTACTCTTGTCTGTCTAGTCTTGTCTGTCTAGACTTGTCTACCTTGTCGTATCTGTTTAGTCTTGTCTGTCTAGTCTTGCCTGTCTTGCTTGTCTGTATAGTCTTTTAATAATAATAATAATTATAATAATAAGTTTTAGCCATTTCACTTAGCCACCATCTTGTTGATGTGATAGTCAAAATAAACACATGGATAGAATAATTACATGAATATAATAAATACAAGAATACAATAAATATCTAAATACGTTAGTAGTATATTACGTAGCGAGAGTTGTATGGAGCATATTACGTACCAGCGAAATAGTTACGCACGACCCGCGAAGCGGGGAGTGCGTACTTTACTATACTTTAATCTACAACCACGACCTACGACCATAATAATTTGTTTCTGTTTAATAAGAAAAATATGTTTGATGCAACATATTTATTTCTTATTAGGTACATTAGGTACATTATTAGGTAACATTATAATAAAAAAACAGTTGTATTTTCATATATAACTGTTACTCGACGTTATTTAACATGATATAAATGAAAATAAATACATTCCTAATGGTTACATACTTTATTATTTAGTACATATTTGTAGTTTTGGTTATATTTAAACGTGAAAAAACGAAATGAATGACAGCTTCTATGTGAATACAATCAGCGGGGGCGCTGATTGTATTCACAATTCAACCTAACGGAAATTGACATAAAACCACCCGTGGCGCGTAAAAAACGCCACCGTAGCTACAGATTTTATCAAAATGGATGGTTAGATTAGGTTATATTAGGAGCAGATAAATAAAGACCACATATGAAAAAAAAACAATCATTTAAACAATTTTTATATACCCCTTTCAAATTTATTTTCCCTACGTGTCAATTGCGTACATTTGGTTGCCTATATCTATGAGCACTCTCATTCCAATTTTACCTATATTTCAGGCGTTTAGTATCAAAACCAGATCAATTCATATTTTTTTTCTTTGCGTAGTTTGATAGGTCTTGTCGATGCCATCAAGCTACAGATTTGGAAGGAATCCGGCTTGATCTGGTCAGAAACCAGTGTTCAAACCCAGCTCAATATATGCTTCTATTAAAGCCCACTCATCCGCACCTGCCACCTGCTTCTTACGTCAGCATATCTGATCGCGTATTTGAACGAATCGAAAAGGAGATAAAGAAGAAAAATACAGTGATAGACCCCGGAGAAATATCAATTTTCGCTCATTAGCGAAACACAATTTCGCTTGCTGAAAAAGTGTAAGCTTTTAATGCTGCTATTTCGTCGATTTTTCGCATCACAGGTCAGTGGCATTTTAAATTTTCAGCTTCAAAACGATTTCTGCTCGCTCATCAGGAATGAGATGAAAAATGACATCAAAGTAAGAGGTGAACTTTTTTATAATTCGGATATTGGAGCTTTCAAGTGTGTATAGAAGAAACACAAAACTATTCAGGGCCTGCTTCTTCTCCCTGATGCTGTTGGCGTTCCTATTACTCCAGCAAAGATAAATGACGTTAACAATTTGCAAACTAAGCATTTTGGGGATCAGTGGAAGGAAATCGAATCAGTCAAATATTACAGGGACGTAGTGAAACATTACAGGGACATAGTGAATTTCTCATCAATGAATATTCAGAATAACAATTTATCGACATTAGATATTATAATAATTCAACTCACTATAATATATGAATATAACTAAATACCACATAGATTTAATTGAAATCTGAAAGGAAGGATGAAAAAACCTTTTGATACTCAATACCCCATTTAACAATAGTAGCAGCTCCCAAACAATCAACGAATCGTAAACCAAACGCACGTGTGTGTTATCAATCATAACTTATCATTAATCGCGGACTATTACATACGTGTGTGTTATAATGTATTTACATAGTCCACGTGGTCGTATATAAATACTTTAATACACTAAATATATTAGCATAACAAACACTTGAATACAACAAATGCAATAAAAATACAATTAAAGAAAAAAATGCATTGAACACCATGATATATACAATGTTAACTAATTTTAGCTAACCAAAGAACGTTAATATACACTCTATTATACATTTTATTCTTCTAGAAATTCAGCTATTGAATAAGTATGTTGCGTGAGCAAGAATAGATTTAACATCACGCTTAATTTTTTTATAGTACTTTACTTTTATCTCTTTATCCAGTTTATCAAATAATTTAATTCCCGTATAGATGAAGGACCTCTCATATAAGGCCGTTTTATGCTTTGGGCAAGATAGTAGAGTGCCATGCCTTGGCATGCCTTGTATGGTGATTGTGCGAATCCGCTAGTGTCTCCAAGCTTCTTATATGATATTTAGCATAACTTAACACCTTTAACATATAAATTACAGGCAATGGAAGTATATTGAAGTACTCTTTAAAATATGTTCTACAAATGTGTCAATGTGTACAATTTAAACCAAATATCAGTATAATTATCCTCTTTTGCATAATAAAGATTCTATTAACGGTAGCGGCTGACCCCAGAGGAAAAGGTGCAGAGATAAATGTGAATATACCAAAGCATAATAGAAGCTCAGTATTGCTTCCAAGTCCATTGATTTTTTTAAATGTAGGATTGCGAAGAAAGCGCTATCTAACTTCTTACTAACAAAATCTATGTAGTTCGACCAGCTAAGATTTAAGTGTAGTGGCAAGCCTAAAAAGTTGGTTCCTTCATTCAATTGACCTAATCGTCGACGATAAGCTGGAAATTGAAGTGTATTTTCCTCATTTCAGCAAAATAAATGCCTATTGTTTTGTCCTCGTTTAGTATCAGACAATTTGCTCGACACCATGCCTTTACTTCGTCGACAACCATTCTAACCTTCACTTCAAGATCTTCTATGATTAATAATGCTATTTGCGGTGACTACCATATTCATATCGTCAGCAAATAGTATAATGTCTGCTTTAACATGTGAAGGGAGATCGTTCACAAACAATAAAAATAACAGTGGCCCCAAAACTGATCCTTGAGGAACACCTATACATAAATCCTTGAGACTGAACTAAGTTTTGTTAGCGCTTACAACTAATTTTCGCTTTGTAAGGAACGACCGTATCAATCCGGAGAATGTTGCCCGAAATCCATAGCATTCAAGTTTTTCCACCACAGGATCTACATTTACGGTATCAAAAGCCTTAGACAGACCAAAAAAGAAACCCCTTTACATGCTTTCCAGCTTCTAGTTCTTTTATTATTAATTTAGTTAGGTTGGAAGACGCTGTCTCTATTGATCTCTGTGTCCTAAAGCCATGTTGGCAATTATTATTCAGGTTATATTTTTCTAAATATATAATCATTTAATTGTAGACCAGCCATTCGAAAATTTTGGAGAATGTGGAGATGATAGAGATTGGTCTGTAATTATCCATGTCCTCAGTGTCTGCTTTTTTAAACAATGGAACAACGAGGGATACTTTCAGTATAGATAGATAAATGCCTGTACTAATGCATTTATTGGAGAGTATCAGTAAATTGTCCTCAATGACCTCAAGTAAATATTTAATAGTTTTTATGGAAAATCCATCCACACCAGATGAATTTGTAGGTGGCTAATTTTTAATGACCATTCGAAGATCGTTCGCATCTATTTCAGGCATGAAGAAAGAGTGCAGGGTTGTGAGGTTGGGCTTTGCGCATTGAGTTTTCTCAGCAACTTGAGATTTTATAACATGAGATTTTATAACATTTATATTTGTCTGTCTAGTCTTGACTGTTTAGTCTTGTCTGTCTAGTCTTGTCTGTCTAGTCTTGTCTGTCTAGTCTTGACTGTCTAGTCTTGTCTGTCTAGTCTTGTCTGTCTAGTCTTGTCTGTCTAGTCTTGTCTGTCTAGTCTTGTCTGTCTAGTCTTGTCTGTCTAGTCTTGTCTGTCTAGTCTTGTCTGTCTAGTCTTGTCTGTCTAGTCTTGTCTGTCTAGTCTTGTCTGTCTAGTCTTGTCTGTCTAGTCTTGTCTGTTTAGTCTTGTCTGTCTAGTCTTGTCTGTCTAGTCTTGTCTGTCTAGTCTTGTCTGTCTAGTCTTGTCTGTCTAGTCTTGTCTGTCTAGTCTTGTCTGTCTAGTCTTGTCTGTCTAGTCTTGACTGTCTAGTCTTGTCTGTCTAGTCTTGTCTGTCTAGTCTTGTCTGTCTAGTCTTGTCTGTCTAGTCTTGTCTGTCTAGTCTTGTCTGTCTAGTCTTGTCTGTCTAGTCTTGTCTGTCTAGTCTTGTCTGTCTAGTCTTGTCTGTCTAGTCTTGTCTGTCTAGTCTTGTCTGTCTAGTCTTGTCTGTCTAGTCTGTCTGTCTAGTCTTGTCTGTCTAGTCTTGTCTGTCTAGTCTTGTCTGTCTAGTCTTGTCTGTCTAGTCTTGTCTGTCTAGGTCTTGTCTGTCTAGTCTTGTCTGTCTAGTCTTGTCTGTCTAGTCTTGTCTGTCTAGTCTTGTCTGTCTAGTCTTGTCTGTCTAGTCTTGTCTGTCTAGTCTTGTCTGTCTAGTCTTGTCTGTCTAGTCTTGTCTGTCTAGTCTTGTCTGTCTAGTCTTGTCTGTCTAGTCTTGTCTGTCTAGTCTTGTCTGTCTAGTCTTGTCTGTCTAGTCTTGTCTGTCTAGTCTTGTCTGTCTAGTCTTGTCTGTCTAGTCTTTGTCTGTCTAGTCTTGTCTGTCTAGTCTGCCTAGTCTTGTCTGCCTAGTCTTGTCTGTCTAGTCTTGTCTGTCTAGGTCTTGTCTGTCTAGTCTTGTCTGTCTAGTCCTGTCTGTCTAGTCTTGTCTGTCTAGTCTTGTCTGTCTAGTCTTGTCTGTCTAGTCTTGTCTGTCTAGTCCTGTCTGTCTAGTCTTGTCTGTCTAGTCTTGTCTGTCTAGTCTTGTCTGTCTAGTCTTGTCTGTCTAGTCTTGTCTGTCTAGTCTTGTCTGTCTAGTCTTGTCTGTCTAGTCTTGTCTGTCTAGTCTTGTCTGTCTAGTCTTGTCTGTCTAGTCTTGTCTGTCTAGTCTTGTCTGTCTAGTCTTGTCTGTCTAGTCTTGTCTGTCTAGTCTTGTCTGTCTAGTCTTGTCTGTCTAGTCTTGTCTGTCTAGTCTTGCTCTGTCTAGTCTTGTCTGTCTAGTCTTGTCTGTCTAGTCTTGTCTGTCTAGTCTTGTCTGTCTAGTCTTGTCTGTCTAGTCTTGTCTGTCTAGTCTTGTCTGTCTAGTCTTGTCTGTCTAGTCTTGTCTGTCTAGTCTTGTCTGTCTAGTCTTGTCTGTCTAGTCTTGTCTGTCTAGTCTTGTCTGTCTAGTCTTGTCTGTCTAGTCTTGTCTGTCTAGTCTTGTCTGTCTAGTCTTGTCTGTCTAGTCTTGTCTGTCTAGTCTTGTCTGTCTAGTCTTGTCTGTCTAGTCTTGTCTGTCTAGTCTTGTCTGTCTAGTCTTGTCTGTCTAGTCTTGTCTGTCTAGTCTTGTCTGTCTAGTCCTTGTCTGTCTAGTCTTGTCTGTCTAGTCTTGTCTGTCTAGTCTTGTCTGTCTAGTCTTGTCTGTCTAGTCTTGTCTGTCTAGTCTTGTCTGTCTAGTCTTGTCTGTCTAGTCTTGTCTGTCTAGTCTTGTCTGTCTAGTCTTGTCTGTCTAGTCTTGTCTGTCTAGTCTTGTCTGTCTAGTCTTGTCTGTCTAGTCTTGTCTGTCTAGTCTTGTCTGTCTAGTCTTGTCTGTCTAGTCTTGTCTGTCTAGTCTTGTCTGTCTAGTCTTGTCTGTCTAGTCTTGTCTGTCTAGTCTTGTCTGTCTAGTCTTGTCTGTCTAGTCTTGTCTGTCTAGTCTTGTCTGTCTAGTCTTGTCTGTCTAGTCTTGTCTGTCTAGTCTTGTCTGTCTAGTCTTGTCTGTCTAGTCTTGTCTGTCTAGTCTTGTCTGTCTAGTCTTGTCTGTCTCTAGTCTTGTCTGTCTAGTCTTGTCTGTCTAGTCTTGTCTGTCTAGTCTTGTCTGTCTAGTCTTGTCTGTCTAGTCTTGTCTGTCTAGTCTTGTCTGTCTAGTCTTGTCTGTCTAGTCTTGTCTGTCTAGTCTTGTCTGTCTAGTCTTGTCTGTCTAGTCTTGGTCTGTCTAGTCTTGTCTGTCTAGTCTTGTCTGTCTAGTCTTGTCTGTCTAGTCTTGTCTGTCTAGTCTTGGTCTGTCTAGTCTTGTCTGTCTAGTTTGTCTGTCTAGTCTTGTCTGTCTAGTCTTGTCTGTCTAGTCTTGTCTGTCTAGTCTTGTCTGTCTAGTCTTGTCTGTCTAGTCTTGTCTGTCTAGTCTTGTCTGTCTAGTCTTGTCTGTCTAGTCTTGTCTGTCTAGTCTTGTCTGTCTAGTCTTGTCTGTCTAGTCTTGTCTGTCTAGTCTTGTCTGTCTAGTCTTGTCTGTCTAGTCTTGTCTGTCTAGTCTTGTCTGTCTAGTCTTGTCTGTCTAGTCTTGTCTGTCTAGTCTTGTCTGTCTAGTCTTGTCTGTCTAGTCTTGTCTGTCTAGTCTTGTCTGTCTAGTCTTGTCTGTCTAGTCTTGGTCTGTCTAGTCTTGTCTGTCTAGTCTTGTCTGTCTAGTCTTGTCTGTCTAGTCTTGTCTGTCTAGTCTTGTCTGTCTAGTCTTGTCTGTCTAGTCTTGTCTGTCTAGTCTTGTCTGTCTAGTCTTGTCTGTCTAGTCTTGTCTGTCTAGTCTTGTCTGTCTAGTCTTGTCTGTCTAGTCTTGTCTGTCTAGTCTTGTCTGTCTAGTCTTGTCTGTCTAGTCTTGTCTGTCTAGTCTTGTCTGTCTAGTCTTGTCTGTCTAGTCTTGTCTGTCTAGTCTTGTCTGTCTAGTCTTGTCTGTCTAGTCTTGTCTGTCTAGGTCTTGTCTGTCTAGTCTTGTCTGTCTAGTCTTGTCTGTCTAGTCTTGTCTGTCTAGTCTTGTCTGTCTAGTCTTGTCTGTCTAGTCTTGTCTGTCTAGTCTTGTCTGTCTAGTCTTGTCTGTCTAGTCTTGTCTGTCTAGTCTTGTCTGTCTAGTCTTGTCTGTCTAGTCTTGTCTGTCTAGTCTTGTCTGTCTAGTCTTGTCTGTCTAGTCTTGTCTGTCTAGTCTTGTCTGTCTAGTCTTGTCTGTCTAGTCTTGTCTGTCTAGTCTTGTCTGTCTAGTCTTGTCTGTCTAGTCTTGTCTGTCTAGTCTTGTCTGTCTAGTCTTGTCTGTCTAGTCTTGTCTGTCTAGGTCTTGTCTGTCTAGTCTTGTCTGTCTAGTCTGCTCTAGTCTTGTCTGTCTAGTCTTGTCTGTCTAGTCTTGTCTGTCTAGTCTTGTCTGTCTAGTCTTGTCTGTCTAGTCTTGTCTGTCTAGTCTTGTCTGTCTAGTCTTGTCTGTCTAGTCTTGTCTGTCTAGTCTGTCTGTCTAGTCTTGTCTGTCTAGTCTTGTCTGTCTAGTCTTGTCTGTCTAGTCTTGTCTGTCTAGTCTTGTCTGTCTAGTCTTGTCTGTCTAGTCTTGTCTGTCTAGTCTTGTCTGTCTAGTCTTGTCTGTCTAGTCTTGTCTGTCTAGTCTTGTCTGTCTAGTCTTGTCTGTCTAGTCTTGTCTGTCTAGTCTTGTCTGTCTAGTCTTGTCTGTCTAGTCTTGTCTGTCTAGTCTTGTCTGTCTAGTCTTGTCTGTCTAGTCTTGTCTGTCTAGTCTTGTCTGTCTAGTCTTGTCTGTCTAGTCTTGTCTTGTCTGTCTAGTCTTGTCTGTCTAGTCTTGTCTGTCTAGTCTTGTCTGTCTAGTCTTGTCTGTCTAGTCTTGTCTGTCTAGTCTTGTCTGTCTAGTCTTGTCTGTCTAGTCTTGTCTGTCTAGTCCTTGTCTGTCTAGTCTTGTCTGTCTAGTCTTGTCTGTCTAGTCTTGTCTGTCTAGTCTTGTCTGTCTAGTCTTGTCTGTCTAGTCTTGTCTGTCTAGTCTTGTCTGTCTAGTCTTGTCTGTCTAGTCTTGTCTGTCTAGTCTTGTCTGTCTAGTCTTGTCTGTCTAGTCTTGTCTGTCTAGTCTTGTCTGTCTAGTCTTGTCTGTCTAGTCTTGTCTGTCTAGTCTTGTCTGTCTAGTCTTGTCTGTCTAGTCTTGTCTGTCTAGTCTTGTCTGTCTAGTCTTGTCTGTCTAGTCTTGTCTGTCTAGTCTTGTCTGTCTAGTCTTGTCTGTCTAGTCTTGTCTGTCTAGTCTTGTCTGTCTAGTCTTGTCTGTCTAGTCTTGTCTGTCTAGTCTTGTCTGTCTAGTCTTGTCTGTCTAGTCTTGTCTGTCTAGTCTTGTCTGTCTAGTCTTGTCTGTCTATCTTGTCTGTCTAGTCTTGTCTGTCTAGTCGTTGTCTGTCTAGTCTTGTCTGTCTAGTCTTGTCTGTCTAGTCTTGTCTGTCTAGTCTTGTCTGTCTAGTCTTGTCTGTCTAGTCTTGTCTGTCTAGTCTTGTCTGTCTAGTCTTGTCTGTCTAGTCTTGTCTGTCTAGTCTTGTCTCTCTAGTCTTGTCTGTCTAGTCTTGTCTGTCTAGTCTTGTCTGTCTAGTCTTGTCTGTCTAGTCTTGTCTGTCTAGTCTTGTCTGTCTAGTCTTGTCTGTCTAGTCTTGTCTGTCTAGTCTTGTCTGTCTAGTCTTGTCTGTCTAGTCTTGTCTGTCTAGTCTTGTCTGTCTAGTCTTGTCTGTCTAGTCTTGTCTGTCTATTCTTGTCTGTCTAGTCTTGTCTGTCTAGTCTTGTCTGTCTAGTCTTGTCTGTCTGGTCTTGTCTGTCTAGTCTTGTCTGTCTAGTCTTGTCTGTCTAGTCTTGTCTGTCTAGTCTTGTCTGTCTAGTCTTGTCTGTCTAGTCTTGTCTGTCTAGTCTTGTCTGTCTAGTCTTGTCTGTCTAGTCTTGTCTGTCTAGTCTTGTCTGTCTAGTCTTGTCTGTCTAGTCTTGTCTGTCTAGTCTTGTCTGTCTAGTCTTGTCTGTCTAGTCTTGTCTGTCTAGTCTTGTCTGTCTAGTCTTGTCTGTCTAGTCTTGTCTGTCTAGTCTTGTCTGTCTAGTCTTGTCTGTCTAGTCTTGTCTGTCTAGTCTTGTTTGTCTAGTCTTGTCTGTCTAGTCTTGTCTGTCTAGTCTTGTCTGTCTAGTCTTGTCTGTCTAGTCTTGTCTGCCTAGTCTTGTCTGTCTAGTCTTGTCTGTCCAGTCTTGTCTGTCTAATCTTGTCTGTCTAGTCTTGTCTGTCTAGTCTTGTCTGTCTAGTCTTGTCCGTCTAGTCTTGTCTGTCTAGTCTTGTCTGTCTAGTCTTGTCTGTCTAGTCTTATCTGTCTAGTCTTGTCTCTCTAGTTTTGTCTGTCTAATCTTGTCTGTCTAGTCTTATCTGTCTAGTCATGTCCGTCTAATCTTGTCTGTCTATCCTCCGCGGTAGAATAGTGGACAGTATACCCGTCTGACAAGCAGTAGACCGGGGTTCGATTCCCTGTCGAGAAGGCATTTTCAGCCAGGACAGTGCTAACCGTCCGGGTTAGCGCATACTAACAGCTAAGCGGAAAAGGGGCTTTAGTGAGGGATAGATTGCCACGCAGGCTGGTAGAGCTTCCCCCAAAACCACAATAAAAAAAAGTCTTGTCTGTCTAGTCTTGTCTGCTTAGTCTTGTCTGTCTATACTTTCCGGTCTAGACTTTTCTTTCTAGTCATGTCTGTCTAGTCTTGTCTGTCTAGTCTTGTTTATCTAGTCTTGTCTCTCTAGTCTTATCTATCTAATTTTGACTGCCTAGTCTTGTCAGTGTTATTATGTGTCTTCATTTTGTCTGTTACTGTTGATCGGAACGAAGGCATTAATTTTAGGTATGTAAATCCATTTGAACTCAAGACCGCTAAATTATTAGTATATAATTCTCTGACTAAATCTGGGCTACGCCGCCGGTTGGAGTATTCTTTATATTCTTGTATTCTTTTATTCGTCTTGTCGTATTGCTATATTGGCAATTGTTATGTTCCAGTTACTCTAATAATGTTCTAAGCAATCTAGGCTAATCTTTCGGAAAAAGTAAAATGGTCTTGAATTAAGGTAATAGAAATTGTTAGGCAATAAAAGAGATAAATTTCTTCTGCTCTTAAATAATGTATCCGATGTATTTGTTTCAATTTAGTTTATTTTTGTTCCCTCAAAGAAAAACTAGAAATTTGAAATTAGAAAAATGATTCAGGCGTAAATGAATTGTTTACGGTTTTTTTTCAGATTGAAATTCCATTTGGAAGTTTTGTATGAAGTAGAGTTTTCGCGAAGGACGAACGACGGATGTACGGATTACTTATTATACTTTGCGAGATGGAAAAAAGTTAATTACAAATAAGTGGTAAGGATAAAAAATAAAGATTTATATTTTTGAAAAAGTTTTAATAAAAGGTTGGATGTTGTTGGAGATTGAAAACGCAGGTAATATCGGTAATTATTAAAAATACAAAACATATTTTTTTGAAGAGAAACTTTAGCGGAGTAAAAAAACGTTACAAGACGTATGCATTTGTTTACAAGTAATAAATTTGCATGGGAATGAATAGTGGGGCGCGGTTGCGCAGAAAATGTGGTCGTGATGAGGTCAACATTATGCAAGAAGAACCGACCTCGGGACAGCAACGGCAGCCCGACATTACCAGGTATAAAGAGTAAAAGAAGGTGAAAGGTGAACGTGGGTTAGGAGAGATCTGCTACCAATACAGCAGGATTGGTATTGGACGCAATGAGATTTTGAAAAAAGGGGCCAAGCAGATCCTGCAACCAGTTCTGCGTGGCGAAGCCAGGGTGCAAAACGTGTTACTCCATCTGGCGCCTACACAAGCATATTCTCATGTAGAAAATGATTCTAATTACTCTTCATTGGTCTTTAGTAGTTGTATGGTATAAGTTGTTTATTTTCTTTTTCGCTTGGTTTATTTTTATTTTTTTAGACAAGTTGACGCCAGCAATAACTGCCACAACCAGTTTCGGTACCAAGTTTAAAATAATAAAATCAACCTTGCTTCATATAATCTGGAAGTTTTGCTAATAAATAAATGCAAGTAAATATGGATGATAGAATACATGAATAAATTATCTATACACCGCTAATTGTTACAAAGTTTATCTGTTTCATGTGATTAGTAGAAGCAGTTTTTTTTTAATGTAAATAGCAGTGCAAAACAGATAATAGCGAGAGCGCGCACAGAGTTCACAGATCACAGGATCAAAGCTGTTTCAGATATTGGTCTCAGGATAATTGCAAGCAGATTCCTGTTGCAGTAAATAATTTTAATACTTGACCTCTGCTGGCCTTTTGCAGTCTTTGCGTAGAGACCTTCAATGTCAACACTAATACGCCGGTGAAGGCCACTTAGCACGTTACTGTAACGATGTTTTCAGGACACCATATTTAACAGGACAATAACATAACCACATCACACACAAAAGCAATATAGCAAGGATTCGAAAACTTACGAAAAAATGTGCGCTGCACACACGAGTTGTTCACAAAACATGGACAGTTCGCAGAGACACTTGCGCGTATACATTACACTACTAGCAAAAGTTACAAGTGCACTCCCCCCTTGCGGCTGGCTGATAGTGCCCCCTTCTCCCCGACCACCCACTCTGACGTCAGATAATATTGATTCGAGAAAGGCAATGGTGGACCTATCACCAAACACTCCGGCTCTTTGATTCTTCAAGATTTGATAACGGCTCAAAATTCAAACTAACAACATTTTTTCCGACTCAACTTGTTTCTCTCGCTCTTTTCGCTTCGCTACTAACACACAACCGCACTTCCCGAAGATGACATCATACATGACATCACACTTGTTCTCCACAAACAAGACCTTGATACAATAGATTTCCTCAATATCTCGCAACAAACAGAAATGCCATGGGCTAGTCCCAATTTTATTCTAGTCTTACACAACAGCAAACTCATTTTTATTAAACAAACATCATATCCAACATTTCCCCCGTTAACATCCAATTATTTTTATTGCCAATATTACAACAATGAAGTACTTAAGTGTCTTTACATGTAATAAAACTTGTTTTCCTATTAGAATATGTAATCAACAAGTGGTTACAGTTTTTATTTCTCCTCCTATCATCCACGCAACCATCTTCACATCAATTCAAATTCTATCTCCAAACGCTGATAACACCTCCCTCTGTTTACACCCATCATACAAATCAAAACTAAACAAATATAAACACACCATCCATTTTTCTACAAAATCCCAAATATTATTGTTTACATCATAAACAATTTGTTTTGCCCAAACACAAATTGCAAATGTTTATCTTCCACAATTTCCAAGTAATTAAAAAAAATTAAATGCAGTAGTTCCTCCATCTTTGAATACAAGTTGCTACTACTGATAAAATACGATAACTCGTTCATATCTTGTCCAAAATTTCAAAACTTGTACATAAACAAAGATAACACAATCTTATTATTCCTTCTTCACTGTTTCTGTGTTGCTCCTCTTTTTAATAGATTATTCTCATTTACTTTCCATCGTAAATAAAATATTAATTCATATAAAATTACTAAAATGCTTTTTAGAAGCGTAATTTTATTTGTAAAAACTCAAAAAGAATTTCAATATTTTTATTATTCATTTTTTGGTACATATTAATTTGTTCTCATTCAAGTAATTGCTCACGCATTCAAATTTTTGTTTTTGTTGCATTCTAATCTCCATTAATCATTCGAACTAATCTATTTTTCTTATCTATTTGTTATAATTAATGTAACATGATAATTAATTTCAGGTTCTAATGTATACGTGAGCTCCTACGGAACCGCATAAACGTTTTTAATTTATTTTGCAAAAGTTTTGCAAATATTGTCTAATTCTGTTATTTTCTATCGTCTATCGCCTTTGAAAAAAATTGGACAATTACAATAAAACATTTATATTACCATCTTAGATTACCTAATTAATCTATTTAAAATTAGATCTATTAATCTAATCAGTGATGCTGTACCGATTTGGAACACCAATTCCCATTCCGATTCTTTTCATAACATATTATTATGTATAATTAAATTTACAACAAGTACTTACTATGTACTTACTATGATATCTAGAGGTTTCGTGAGTAAGCGTCAGATTTCGTTAGTATTCCTGCAATCTAATTGTAAGCTTGTTCCTCTCAGAGCAGAGACAAATATCTCAGACAAGCGTTCTTTTCTTTCAGTGTCTCTTGGGTTCTTTGTCTAGGTAACCACATTTCCTAATTGGCAATGACTCTTCTAAGGCAATGATATACTTCTTCAATTACTGACAACATTCCCGACAACGCCTTGATAGAGTTTACTTTTAGATAAGCTTTCGGTTTTTACCTCCCAGTATTCCTATCGTGCATATTTCCAGTACCTAATGTGCATACGTCTTTATCCAGCTCCAGGGCAATGAGAAGTTCCGAAAGTCTTTCTTAAATTTTGAGTGCTATTAAGTCTGGTGAATTCCGTTGTTATTTCCAGCAAAGTTCTTGAAAATAGTAGACAAATTTCCCTTCTCTTCTGTTTCATACTTCACAGCACGTCTTTGTTCCTTCACTAAAGCAGTAGAAATCATGCCCTGTGTTAATTAGATGTTCCTTGAGTTTCACGTTAATTAACATTAAATTCTTTAGTCAGTAACATGCTAGGATTCCCGTCAGCGATATACACACGTTTCTCCTTACCTTCATACAAGATCTCTTATTTTCTTGACCAAGATGGTGTCTAATAACAGAATTTGCAATAATCTTTCTCTAGGATAATGAGATATTACATCACTTTAAACTTAATAGAAGTCTGAATTAAAACCATTGTTTTAAAATGAAGTGTTAAGATTTCCTTCAGCAGTTCCTATTTATTTTAGACAAGCTTCCTTTATTCTCTAATTGGTACTTTCTTCTATAAATTTCATCCTTAATTTCTTCTTTCTTTGAGTCAACAATATCCCATTATGATTTTTACCAAAATGCTTAACCCAGTTTAATTTTGTACAAGCAAACCATCCAACAAAACAATTTGCTTTTTGCACAAGGCAGCAACTGGATGAGTTTTTGGAGTCTACAATGTTCCATTGTGACATACCTTGCGATAATAAGCTACGATTCCAGTTAGCATTATAAACACGTCCCTCCTTACCTTCATACAAGAAGGTAAGCTGTTAAGTTTCTGAATTGCTGAATGTTAGGTTTTATTATGAGAATTTGTGCATCTTTCAGAGACATTGACCTCATAAAGTTATTGTATTTTGCATATGTAATAAGCAACTCGAGTATGGGTGTCTTATTTGGTATCCATATTACATGAATCAGATAATGCCACTGGACCGTATTCACCGCAGATTCTTAAAGTATTTATCGTACAGAGTAGATGGTGTCTACCCCGATCGCGGTTTGGATCAAAATATTCTCTTGGAACAACATGGTATCGCTTTGCTGGCCGCCAAAAGAGAAGAGCTTACTGCTAATTTTTTCTGGAAGATTCTTCATAATAAAGTGGATGCTTCATTTCTGTTGTCAAAAATAAACTTCCATATACCAAGGTCAAGTTCTAGGTATATTAACACATTTTACAACTCAGGGGCTCGTACCAATTGTCTTCGGCGGGCACCAGTAACTGTAATGTGTCAGAATGCGATGGCACGCTATAAAGATATTTTTTTTGACAAGTTATAACTTAACCGAATACATTTTCATTATTTATATATTGTTAAATTTATTGTTGTCATGTATTGTTGTGTAAATGGGGTTTCCTGTTGGGCAATAAAGTATATTATTATTATTATTAAGCTAAGAGAAGGTATTCTCTTATTTTCTTGAGCAAGCCGATGTCTAATAACAGAATTTGCAGTAATCTTCCTCTATGATAATGAGATATTGCAACAGTTTCATCTTAACTGAAGACTGAATTAAAATAATTGTTGTAAAAAAAGCATTAGGATTTCCGTCAGCAGTTCCTATATATTTTAGTCAAGCTCATAAAAGCTTCCATACTTCTCTAATTGGTACTATCCACTAAAAATTTGATCCTCGAGTTCTTTATTCTTTGAATCAACAATATTCCATTATTATTTTCACCAAAATGGCAAATGCAGTTTAGTTTTTTTACAAGCTCTTGTTCATCTCTGCTTCAAACTTTCCAACAAAACAATTTAGTTTTTGGACAAGGCAGCACCTGGATGGGTTTTTGGGGTCTACAATGTTCGGACATATATTGCGATAATATGCTAATGATTCCCATACAACACGTTCCTCCTTGCCTAACAAAACAATTTCTCCAGCTCCAGGGCAATGTTCTAAAAGTCTTTCTTAACAAAGTCAATCTGAAATTTTGAGTACTATTTAGTCTGGAAAATTCTGTTGTTATTTCCAGTAATGTTTTTTTTAGTCCTAGACCGTTCTCTTCTGTTTCATACTTCACAGCTCATCTTTGATTCTTCACCAAGGCAGTAGAAATCTTGCCCTGGGTTACAGAGAATAAATTCTTGAGTCAGTAATATGCTAGAATTCCCGTCAGCACTATAAAAACGTTACTTCTTACCTTCATACAAGATTCTCTTATTTTTTTCGCTAAGATCTAATGACAGAATTTGCAATAATCTTCCTCAAGGATGATGTGATATTAGTTCAGTTTCTTCTAAACAGAGGAATGAATTAAAACACTTGTTTTAAAAAGAAGTGTGACGATTTCCTTCAGCAGTTCCTATTTGTTTTGGGCAAGTTTCCACGCTTTTCTATTTAGTACTTTCTACTATAAATTTGGTCCTTTATTCTTTATTCTTGGAGTCAACATTATTTCATTATGATTTTCATCAGAATGCTAATGTCTTAATATCGTAATATTTTACAAGCTCTTATTCCTTGCTGTTCAAACTTTCCAACAAAACAATTTGGTTTTTGGACAAGGCAGCACCTGGATGGTTTTTGGGGTCTACAATGTTCCATTGGACATACATTGTGATCATATGCTACGATGTCCGTTAGCAATATAAACACGTTCCTCCTTACATTCATACAAGATTCTCTTATTTTCTTGAGCAAGATGATGTCTAAAAACAAAATTTGCAAAATTTTTCCTCTAGGATAATGGATATTACATCAGTTTCTTCTTAACTGAAACCTGAATTAAAACAATTGTTTTAAAAAGAAGCGTTAGGATTTCCGTCAACAGTTAATATTTATTTTAGAAAAGCTTGCATTCTTCTCTATTTGGTACTTTCTACTATAAATTTGAGCCTTAAGTTCCTTGTTCTTTGAATCAACAATATTCCATTATGATTTTCATCAGAATGCTAAAGCCTATTGAATGCTATTTTATACAAGTTCCACTTTTTTCCTGCTTCAAACTTCGCAACAAAACAATTTTTTGACCAAGGCATCACCTGGATATGTTTTTGGGGTCTGAAATGTTCCATTGGAACATACATTTGTATAATATGCTATGATTCCCGTTAGCATTACAAACACGTCCGTCCTTACCTTCATACAAGAATTGCTTATTTTCTTGATCAATACGTTTTTTTGGGCCTACAATATTGCATTGGAATTTCTATCATAACGTAAAATCAAATTTATTTTTGTGCAAGCTCCTGTTCATATCAGTTCCAAACTTCCAACAAAACAATTTGATTATTGTCCGTGGTCGCAACAATGTTTCATTAGGATTTCCATCACAATCAACCAGTTTAATTCTTTTCAAAGATTTTTTCTTCATTTCTGCTTCAAAATTCCCAAAAGAAGCAAATTGATTTTTGGTACCTAACTAAACCTAACATAACCTAATTTAATTTTGTGCAAGCTCCTGTTCATTTCAGTTTTAAACTCACAACAAAACAATTTGGTTATTGTCTATCCATTCTCACCTTGTGTTGTTCTTGGAGCGTACTCTTGGATTTCAAAATGCTAGATCCAGTTTAATTCTTTTCAAAGATTTTTTCATCATTTCTGCTCGAAACTTTCGAAAGAATCAAATTGGTTCTTGGCCAAAGCTGCACTTTGATCTGCTGTTTTTGGAAAAAAATGTTTAAAAATTTGGATTTCCTTCAGAATACAAAACCCAATTTAATTTTGTGTGCGCTCCTGTTCATTTCTGCTTGGAGCTTTCTAATAATTTGGTTATTGGTTAAGGCAGCACTCTAAGAAGTTCTTGGAGTCAACAATGTTCCGTATGAATTTCCGTTAGAATGACAAAACTGAGTTGACGAAGAAAAAAGTGAGAAAGAAAAAGAAAGTTTCCATTTAGACCTCATGCTTTTTTCTGCTTGAAACGTCAAAGCAAAACTGTGTTTTCTATCAGAACACAAAACCCAATTTAATTTTGTACAAGGTTCTGTTTATTTCTGCTTGAAGCTTCCCAATAATTTGGTTATTGGTTAAGGTGTCACTTCAAGGTGTTCATTGAGTCAATAATGTTAGATACGCATTTCCGTTAGAATGTCAAAACTGCGTTAAGGAAGAAAGAAGCGAGAATGAAAAAAAAAGTTTCCTTTTAGACCTGTTGCTTATTTCTGCTTGAAACTTCAAAGCAAAACTGTGTTTTCTATCAGAATAGAAAACCCAATTTAATTTTGTACAAGCTCCTGTTCATTTCTGGTTGAAGCTTCCTAATAATTTAGCTATTGGTTAAGGCTGCACTTTAAGGAGCTTTTTGAGTAAAGTGACCACATTTTGATTGAGACAAATCGGGACAAATGAGATGAAATGAGAATTATAATTTAGTTATGAAAGCAGACCAATAATTCCAAAAAATATATTTTATCTACTCACTCACCAACATTCAAAAATACATTATTGTATGTGAAGGGTGCCATTATTATAATCGTGTGTAAAAGTATCCAAATCGTGCGTAAAAGTTCAATGTCAATCAAATGGAGTTGCATTATTAAACGATTTTGTTTGTTTTTACTATGGCAACAACTTGCGTCACTAAACAAAAATCACCGGCGTAGTGAAAATGAATTTTCTGACATATATTAGAATTGAATTAATTTTTCTTATTTTGTAGCAAGAAGTCTCGGCCTCTTAATCTGGATTTATCTGGCTCTAATATAACTTAACCTAACCATAACCTAATCTAGATTAAATCTATTCAATGCGATTAAACCACACGCCTTCGGCTCGTCCTTAAACGTCCCTAAACTCACTCATGCACAAAAGCCCTTCTTCACACACTTGTATCATAAACTACTATTATTGTATACATTCATATTGTTTATAAATATACAAAAATGTATTTACATACATTTAAAATAAGAAATGCAGATATTTTCTAAAAACATTTTTAAAAATCGGCGGGACGCGGGACTGTCCCGCCAAATCTGGACGTGTGATCACCTTATCGTTGAGTAAACAATATTCCATATGAATTTCCGTTAGAATGTCAAAACTGAGTTAAAGAAGTGATAATGAAACAGAAAGTTTGCTTTTAGACCTCCTGCTTATTTCTGCTTGAAACTTTAAAGCAAAACTGTTTGGTTACTGGCCACTGACTGTTTTGTTTAATTTCAGATATTTGCCACAGCTCTAGGCTATTAACATTTTTTTAGGTTTCTTTCACAATTATTGGCAAAAGTTGTCGAACAATCACAAAAATTCTGGTTACATTTATTGTTTTATAAATTGCAATTTCTTTACAGTTTTGCGTTCCAGTTGCAAAACATTGATGAAACTGCTATTGGATATCGTTCGAGCATAGCAAAACCATATTATTCCATTTTCGCTATAATTTAGAAACTTGCAAAAAACTTTTGTTAAAGCTGTCCGATTGAATCAATAACAACATATTCCAATTGGACTACGTATTTCTATAGAGTAATTTCCAATTGGTTTGGGTATTTCATAAATATGAAATACAACACCTCATCACACAAGGAAAGATAGATAGCAGAAGAGGCCTTGGAAAAAGACGTACCTCCTGGCTAAAGAATCTTAGATAGTGGTGCGGACAGACAACGGTGCAGCTTTTCAGGGCTTCTGCAGACAAAATTAGCAACAACAACATGGTTGCCATCAGGCTCGCAAACGATCGTTGAACGATCTCCGCACCCATAGAAGAAGAATTGGTTTATAAAGCTGATTTATTTCATTTTTGTTTTTCATTTACAATTAGTAAGATATTATTACCTTATTATTGTTATCACTTTTTTTAATTATCACAATTTGAAAATTGCATTTCAATAAGTAAATCATTAACACTGAAAAAAAACAGTAAAACTGGGTATTAAAAAGGAATCGTAAACAACACAACAACACATAAAAAGAAAACAAAAGTTGTTTAATGTTCATATTACGACTATTTATTTCATTTACTATCTGTACAAATTTACAATAGAAGATTATAGATATATACCAAGAAAATAGATCTTTATATGTGCGTATTAAATAAATATAATATATCTGCTATCTATAAAATATCTATCAAATTAATAATAACCGTGGATAATTATAATTTGGCTGGAAAGGTTTTATAATTACCGGGTTATGCATTAAATTGATAAATGAACAAAAATAGTGGAAAGTGTGGCTCAAAAAAAATATATATTTATATAAAATATTTAATATATTTAGTAACAGTAGTTAAAATCTGTTTTTGTTTTAATAATAATAATATTTGTCAATAAAAGTTAATGCATATATTATAGATATAGGTAGATATGTTTTAAATTTAGAAAGAGTTTTTTTTGTTTTTGAAAAGCTTCACTTTCCAGTATTTGAAGATACTTTTTGTTACTGGATAAAATTTTGTTTCACACGTCCATTATTCTACGTAACTAGTTATGATATGTAAATGAAGAAAAGGCATATTAGTATATAGACGCTATCCGATTCTTTTAAAAAAATATTTATCAGGGACTAACTTACGTCACTACAACTATGTATTGTATAACACATCACATTTACTTGAATTAACGGAAAAGGCAAACCAAGTGAAAATTGTACTTTACGATTGCGAAGACAGAGATTTTAATCTTATTATCTCAACTGCACTTATCTTTGAATCGTTAGATAAGCGTGTTTAAGATTTTTACAGAACAAATGGTGTTCTATTTGTTTACTAGGAAATTGTGCGGCAATGTTATTACTTACTTACTGCGGCAATTTTATTTTTGTTACTTACTCTTGCATTTACATTTATTTATTACCTTCCGAAAAGCGCACCATAGTCTATTTTAAAACATACATGGTTGTTTTTTTTTTTAATAAAAAAGTTGCTTAAAATAGTTGCTAGATATAAATTCCACTGACATTACTTATATGTGATTAAACCCCCAATCACAGCTATAACTTCCAACCCCCTTCACTCAAAGTCTAATAAGATTTCAAGCACTGTGGCATAAATATGGATATGTAAGGTATGCGTTCTGCCTTGAAGGGAATGCTACCCTCCATTCGTACAACAATATTGAAACGCTACAATCCTCTAGCAAAATATATTGACTTGTGTAAAAAGTTGTTTTTATTTTTTGATCAAATTCAATTTTTCGTTTTTTTTCGATTACTTTTTCGATTATCTTTCAGGCAGTTTTTTAATGCAAGAAACAATAGCGAAAACTCTTCAATGAGCGGTTTTGCAGATACTCAAAGTACTAAATTTCCTTTCAGAGATCTCAGTGCGTCAAAATCTAAAGGTTTCAGATCAGGCGAATACAGCAGATATGGCAAGAGCGACAAAGCTATAATATTTTTTCAGAAGATAGCTCGACCTCATGTATTTTAGTAAACACAACAGAAAGTACTATAGCTTCCGATCTGGCATCTGATATGGCACCAATAGATTTTCACCAAACCTCTGCAAAAAATACTTCTAAGGGGATTCATGAGGACTTTTTCAAAAAATTGGGAGTTTAGGTTAGGCTAGGTTTAGCAAACCCAACAGAAATTATTACAGCTTCCAAACGGGCATCTGATATGAGACCAACAGATTTCCACTTATTCATCAGACCTTTGCAAAAATTACTTCTTTGGGGAATCATGAACACTTTTTCAGAAAATTAGGAGGTTAGGTTAGGCTAGGTTTAGCAAACTCAACAGGAATTATTACAGCTTCCGAAATGGCATCTGCTATGACACCAACAGATTTCCACTTATTTATCAGACCTCTACAAAAAATACTTCTTTGGGGATTCTTGAGGACTTTTTCAGAAAATTGGGAGGTTAGGTAAGGCTAGGTTTAGCAAACTCAACAGGAATTATTACAGCTTCCGAACTGGCATCGTATGACACCAACAGATTTCCACGTATTCATCAGACCTCTGCAAAAAATACTTCTTTGGGTGCCCAGGAGGATTTTTTTCAAAAACTTGAAATTTTTCAGAAACAGGAGCTGCAAGGAACATAGAATTTTTAAATTGCCTAAAAAATGGGAGAAAATGTATCGAACAAAACAAATTTAATAAAATTTCATCAAAATACATGGAGTTGCTGTACCGTTAAATACAATTTTGTTCCCTTATTTTCAATTTTCTCCCGTGATTTTATCACTTTCTTCGACTGTTTGCCCGTACAACAAATCACTGTACACGCAAACCACACCACTACCAACCCCTATACTTGTCACCTGGTTTATAAATGTTTCAAAAAGTATAACAACGCGATTGTTCGTGCAAGTATAATGGGCGCGCTTTTTTGGAAGGTTCAGATAAACCGAGAAACATAAAGAAAAAAATGTGGTTTGTCCGTTAAAATTTGAATCCCGTTAAATTCATTAGAGAATCGAATAAATTTAGTTTTAAAGTTGCAGAGAGCTATGTTTTGCATAGGAAAACTTCATAATTAGTTGTTTTTTTTAAATAATTTTTAATGCTATTTGAACTATAAACTATATGTGCCTTTTTATCACAAACACATTAAGTTATTATATCAATAAATAAAAACATTAATAAATTGTTGATAATTAAAATTGACAAGTTCGCGTTTCAATGAGATTAATAGTTTGTGCTTTCACATACCATAATACAAAAACAAAATTAAGGAGCTATGGTTTTAATGAAATCAGTCTCAATGTTTTTTTACTTCAAATCACAAAAGAAAAATAAATTCCCGGAATGTTGCGTTATGTAACCCAATACACATATGATAATTTTTTGTTTGTTTAAGAAACGCAAAAAATAATTCGAGATATTTTTATACATATTAAAAAAATAGTGTTATTTTGTTCTGATATCGTGTTTCCCAAAACCATGTTCGTTTATTTTAACGTGTTTAGATTAGACGCGTCGAAATCAGGAATGTTCTTGAAATGATATTTCGAGTTTGCCCAGAAGTGAAACGGGGGACCTTCTGTTATACAATATTTCATATCCAATGGCGTATCACCATCAACATAATACATCAAATAGAAATTACACATTTCATCATTATTTGTTGGGCTAAAAACATTTACCAATAAAATATATAATAAAAAAAAAAATTAAGTCAACTTACCCAACGTGGGTATCTCTATCCCTATTACTTTCCATTGTACACCTCGCTGCCAAAATGTCTCCAAAACTAATAGGTTCGTGACTAAACGTCGGATAAAACATTTGGGGCGTTAAAGGATCACGTTTACCCAACAAAACCCATTCGTCATTACCCTTACTATCCTTTTTAATTTGATATCCACTAACCACTTTTCCTAAAAAAAAAATGAACAAAATTAAATTTTTCAACTGTTAATTCAAATTTAAAACATACCCAAACTATGCGTGTGTGTTCTGTACGCGAAAGGATAGATGGTTTTTTTTTCGTAAATATTACAATTCGTTTCCATATGTGTAATGCCATGGGGAGGTATGGTTCCACCAGTGGCAAGTAATACGACCCCTGCCAATTTATTCCGTCTAGAAAAAAAATCATAATTTTCGGGTTTAAGGGTCTGATATCTGAGTCCCACTCACGGCTCTTCAGTGTAAATTAAATTGATTCCCGAACTATCGATGTAACTGTCGGGAAATCTCTTCGCGTAGTGAACCTGCAGTACTAAATACGCCACTTGGGTATCAGCGCCCACTTGAAAGCCCACATCCTCAGGAAGCTTTAACGTATCTGCGTCCCTCGCCCACGCGTACAGTACCTATTTAAAACAAAACATGATAGGAAATGTTTGAAAATCAATATGTATCAACATTTTTTTAACGTCTAGATTTCTTCAGCGGAATTACGCAATTATTTTGTTTCTCCCTTTGGCGAACATTTTCTTAGGCAAGATATTTCTGCGTACGAAAACAAATTCATTATTTATAAACTCAAACCAATAAGTACTAATATTTGGATTAAATTACAATTTTGGAATCTCGTCTGCACCCGCAATCCCACATAGCAATAAGAACACTTCTTTTATCGACAACTTTTTTAATATGCTTTTTCTCCGCAATACCTTACTAAACGATCGGGGTGATTACTATATGATTACTATATGGGGTGATTACCAGTATTATATAAATTAAACATTTTTAGCAATTCTTATGTAAAGCCCAAAACATACCCAAAATAAAATCGTTAGTACCTAGATAATGAATATTGTGGAAAAGTTTTTAATTTTACTTACATGAGATCCTTCAGAGCATGGATTGGCCCTTGGATAAGGGCCATTTGATTCCGATGCCATTTCCCCGCAATCCCTTCAAATTAGAGAAATAATAATTATTATTTTCCAAAACTTAATCTGTAATATATTGATAGACAAGATTATTAACAGACAACACTGGACTAACAAGACTAGACAGATAAGATAAAAAGGAAGACTAGACAAACAAGACCTGACAGACAAGACCGGACAGACAAGACCATACAGACAAGACCAGACAGACAAGACCGGACAGACAAGACCATACAGACAAGACCAGACAGACAAGACCAGACAGACAAGACCGGTAAGAAAATACCGGACAGACAAGACCGAACAGACAAGACCGGACAGACAAGATCGGACACGGATTATGCTGTAACTAAAGCCGAAAACGCGGTTAAAGCGCTCACCAGGCTGATGCCGAGAGTGGGAGGTGCGTTGGAAATTAAACGAAAAACACTCAACATGGTCGTCGAATCGATCTTACTGTATGGAGCACCCGTATGGGGAAAGGCAATAAGATGCAAAAAATATAAGGAGAAGCTAGTGAAAATCCAGCGGAAGATTGGGATACGAATCGCAAGAGCGTATAGAACTAGCATAATTCCTGTTGGAATTATGACACTTTTCTGTGTATTTAGTTTGCTTATATTAATGGGACAAGGCGCATCACCACCGCCAAAAAACCACAACCGATCGTTTCCGTAAATCATCTGTCAAAATTGAGCAAAAAATAAGTCACTTTTGACACATTTGACTTTTTTTTTAATCGGTTTTATTGCATTGCATTGAGTCTTCTTAGGCCGGTCAGTAACGTTGCTTCAAACTTTTCGGGAGCAAGGTTCAGGTTGTTTGATGTCATTCAATCGGTTCCTTGGCGAATTGTGCGGTTTGCCGTTTGCATTAGCATTGATTCCGTTTTTGCTGACACCACGAGCGCGAGGTCGTCCGCGAAGCCCATGAGCACCCTCCGGAAGATTCAATCTTAGGACGCCATCATATAAGATGTTCCAAAAAGTAGGACCTAAAACTGAACCCTGTTGGACCCCGCTACTCAGTTATCTCTCCACCGAACTCCATGTGCCTGTAGAAGCAGTGTTCTATTAGCGAAGTAGCTTCTTACCATGCGCAGGAGGTATTGCGCTATTCCTCTTTCGGTTAGTTCCTTCATTATTATTTTCCAACTAGCACTGTTAAAAGCGTTTCTAAGATCAAATGTAATTAGTACACATATCTTCCTTGTCCTTTTGGTGCCACTTCTAGCTTCTTCTGCAAGTTTAAGGACCGCTTCTATTGCGCTAGTAGTGGAACTGCCCTCTCTGAATCCAAATTGTCTCCTGGACAATCCGATGCCTGCTTCAAGTCCTCTTTTAAGTCTGTCAGCTGTTCTAGCAGCTTCCCCGGCGTATCCAGAATGCACAGGGGTCTATACGATGATTGATCGTCTAACGGTTTGTCTACCTTGCGGAGCAGGACAAGCGCACTTCCCTTTCTTGTGAAAGTTCCCGGTACCTAGTTCTGTATTCATTACATCTCGAACAAATTTTGATTGATGGAGGGCTGCGATTTTAATAACCTCAGGCGGGATGCCATCTGGGCCTGGAGCTCTACCTTTGTGGGTCCTATCTTTTGCTTTGGTGAGTTCCTCCTCGGTAAATAGCGATATCTCATTAACACGTTAACTGCCACAATACAAATTGTAAAATAAAATACCAATACCTGTGAGACACTCGAGATTCAAGTGGCAGTCAACGTGTTACCCAATAGTTGTTCCCAGACAAAAGGTTCGTGTTGTGGGAACAGTACATCTATAACTCGTTTCAGATCATTCATTGGCATTTGAGTGTTTAGCGGTAGCACGACAAGTTTCTTCTTGCATAGCTGGAAGGCATCTCCCCATATGTCTATATCTAGGTCCTCGCAGAGTTTTTGTCAATGTCATTCTTTTGCTTTGGCTATTGCTTGTCTCAGTTCTCCGATAGACAGGACAGATAAATATAATTCTAACGAATAGAAAAACTTGGAGTGAAAAGCAAGAATCTCAAGAAAACACATTAAAAACATGGAAGTAACGTTGGGAAAACGGTGACTGTTGGACACAGAAGATTATCCGAGACCCTGTACCCTGGGCCCAAAGGAAAGAAGCCCTAGACTACTGGATAACCCAGTTCCTAACGGGGCATGGTAACTTCGAAACATATCTCGCAAGGATTGGGAAAAGTAGAACCAACATATATCAGCAATATCGGGAGAAGGACGACACGCCGAAGCATGCAGTGTTGGAGTGCCAGTAATGGGCCATAGAGAGGCTAGCATTGGAACAGGAAATTGGAAGGCAAATTACAACGGAAAATATAACAGCGGAGATACTGGATGGAAAATGGAAAGTAATAAGTTCGTTTATAAGGAAAATCTTCAAAGAAAAAGAGATTTGCCTTGACAAACGGATAGAAGAAAACAACTAAGCCCCGGAATGTCTCGAAGTAATGCGAAAACGGTTACGTGACAATATTCCGGCAAATGCTAAAAGCAATTAACAAAAGAAAAAGGGGAGTAGTTTCTAGTGGGTATGATCGGTACAAACACCAAGCCGGGTGAGTCCCATACTACCTAGGATATTTTGTCCTAGGGGTTTTCCGTAAAGGTATTTCCCCCCACCCCGCTTGGGAAAAAAAGACAAGACCGGACAGACGACACGGCACTTCCAAATAGGCACCGGACAACTCGGCACCGGGTAAGTCGGCACCGGACTAATCGGCACCGAGACATTTCGGCACTCGTATTTTTAATTTTCTTTTAACCTCTTATCCTTTTAACCTTTAATAAAGTTATTTATGTTTTATTATTACTTTTTAATTTAACGCTGTTTTCATGTCAACATAAATTCTACTGTTGGATAGAAGGTGACTAAATAAATAGTTTACAATTTCCTTCATCTTTCAAGGGGCGGGCGTTACATTCTTTAATTATAAAAAGATTTCTTTTGTTTTTGATATTACCAAAACCTATGTTATAATAGAAAATTTATATATTCATACTCTGATGACTGGTGTCGATTTGCCCGGTGCCGATTTATCTGGTTTCGAATTTTCCCGGTGCCGAGTTGTCCGGTGCCGAGTTGGAAGTGCCGAGTCGTCCGGTGCCGACTTATCCGGTGCCGATTTATCATGTACCGGCACAGACAAGACCAGACAGAGACAAAACCAGACAGACAAGACCAGACAGACAAGACCCGACGGACAAGACCAGACGCTCAAGACCAGAAAGACAAGACCAGGCAGATAAGACCAGTCAGACAAGACCAGACAGACAAGATCAGATAGACAAGACCAGATAGACAATACCAGACAGGCAAGTCCAGTCAAATAAGACCAGACAGATAAGATCCGACAGACAAGACCAAACATGTAAGATCAGACTGGGCAGAGAAGGGACAGAGAAGACCGAACGGACAGGACTAGACAGAAAGACTAAACTGACATGTCTAGACAGACTAGACTAGACTAGACAGACAAGGCTAGATATATACTTCACTACAGCAATCTTATAATTTTCTTTAATTTAATTCCCTGAAATAAAATTTAGTGAGTTAATTTTAATTTAAACATAAAGTTGGGTATTATCAAATAAAGTTGATGAGTTTCTAGTGGATGCATTAAAGCAGATGAGCTCCCTCTTTATCGTAAAGTTCCAAATTAGCGCTACTGTAGAGATTTGGCAAACATTAATCAAGTAAAAGGGTATTCTAAAATAATCCCATATTTAAGGGAATTAAGTTTATTGTTTATTTTAATTAGTATTATAGAAAAATATAGAGAGCTAAATTAGAATATTTAGATTAATGCTTCTCAAGCTGTGATATGTGAGGCTTCCAAGGGTGGTACGCGAGCAGACAATAGACATTAGGTACTATTGCCTTGAAATAAAATTAATATTTTCCACATTTCATTTCATGAAAATTTATCTTTAGTCACATTTGACACGTATTTCATATTAAGTTGCAAGTTTGGTGGATCTGTACATGAAGCAAAACTTCCTTTTAATTCGGTGGTGCGTCTGTTATTCAGCGATTGTGGAGCAGGTACTTGCGTACAGGTCAATATATCAGTCGCGGTGGACAAGATCGCAAAAGGAAAATTGAACTCAAAATTACGCGTACAAAAAAGAATTTTTTTGTATTTTTTTAAATTTTTTTTTAGCTGTTGGCTGACCGTTGCACATAAGCCTCCCTCTTGCTCTACCACGTACTCCTGTTCTGGGCCGCTTGACTAGTCATTAACTATATGTGGTCTTCCTACGCTTCGCCTGCTGTTCAATGGTCTCCATCTTGATTGATGATGATTTTTCCGCTGCATTTGTCTTCATTTCCTGCGACATGGCCGGCCCAGCTCCATTTCTGCTTTGGTATTTCATTTGTTACATCCTTTACTTTTGTCTTCTCTCTTATCCAATCGTTTCTTTTCTTGTCTCTCAGTGATATTCCTAGTATGCGTCTTTCGATTGCTCTTTGATTGACCCTTAGCTTTTCCATCATTGTCTCGGTAATTGCCCACGTTTGCGATCCATAAGTGGTCACCGTAGTATTCACTCACTGTATAGAGTGCTTTTTAACTCGAGGGGGATGTCCAGCGCTAGTATATCTTTTATCTCGCTGTAGGTCGCGCAGGTTTGTCTGATCGTCTGGTTTGCCTCTAGTTCTTGAATTGCCTTACCTATTGTTAGTGTTTGTCCAAGATACTTATAGGTATTGTATTGTAGGTATTGTACTTTCTCAATTAAATTGCCTACGATGGTAATTTGTTCTTCATCTTCTCTATCTGACGTCATGTACTTTTCCAAAGTTAATTTCCAATCCTATGCGTTTCGTGGCTTTGTAGATATCGTCGATGAATGTGATGAGTTCTTCCTTGTTGCTGGCTATCAATGCTATATCGTCGGCAAATATTGAGTTTCTCATACTTCATGTTAATACCTCGGTTACTGAAATCAATTGTTGTGAAATTGGTGAAACCATCCTACGTAACAGATAATCATACAAACTTAAAACAAACGGAACTCAGCCTGAATATATAACAATTATTGAGTCTTTTTAGGACTACCAAAACAAATCTCACCTGAAATTTGTAAGTTATTTTACAGCTTTCAACGCACCTTCGTGGCACTCAACAAAAACCATAAAAATAACATTGTTTTTAAGATCATGTCTTTCCGATACCTTAAGTGGATAGCCATCTGTGCACGCGTTTGGAGATTTATCTCTCATCAGCACAGCTTGGCTTCCATGAACAACAATTTGTAAACCACTATTTGTAAACAACAATTTGTAAACCACTCGAAAACCCATATGGTGTTTAGGGTTAGATGTATATAATTTTGATATTTTGTGAGAGAGACTTGCTAAGTTCATGTCTCTCTCACAATATGTCAAAATTATAAACATCTAACCCTAAACACCACATGGGTTTTCTAGTGAGTGGTTTACAAATTATTGTTCCTGGAAGCAAAGCTGTGCTGATGAGAGATAAATCTCGAAACGCGTCCACAGATGGCTATCCACTTAAGGTATCGGAAAGACATGATCTTAAAAACAATGTCATTTTTATGGTTTTTGTTGAGTGCCACGAAGGTGGACTGAAAGCTGTAAAATAACTTGCTGCACAAACAAATAACAAGCTGCAAATTTCATGTAAGATTTGTTTTGGTAGTCCTAAAAAGACTCAATAATTGCTATAGAGCTCCGTAAAGGACGGATATATTTATATATTCAGGCTGAGTTCCGTTTGTTTAAAGACTGTGAAATTAAATAGATTCGGCGTCAAAGGATCTTACACCTCTCCTGATTCTCACATTTTCGGATGGTTCGTGCAGTTGAATTTGTAGTGTGGCGTTGCGGTAGAGATTATCAACTTTGGGTACCTATGATCAATTCTGACATTTTTTAGGACTTGCTGGAGTGGCCAGATTTCTACATTGTCAAAGGCTTTTCGGAAATCTAGGAATGCTAGCCATAGCGGCACATTGTATTATGTGGTCTTCTCAGTGAATACTCTCATTGTTTGTAGGTTCCCTTGCAAAATCCTGACTGTTCGCTGGATTAGTAGTAGTCCAGTTTCGGGGTAATTCTAGCGGATATAATTTTTGTGCACAGTTTGTAAGTTTATGACAGTAAGCTGATCGGTTTGTAGTTTTCTGTGTCTCCCTTCTTGTGAATCTCTACCACTAACGCGTTTGTCCAGTCTTCAGGAATGTTCTCTTCTTCCAAGCATTTGTCAAACAGCAATAGCAGTTGTATGGTTAACGTGTCTCCCCCTTGCTTCAGCATCTCCCCTATTATCCCGTCGTCGCCGGGCGCTTTCCCGTTCTTTGTGCGGTGTAGTGCAGCTCTAATTTCAGCCTGTGTAAATTCTGGCATGTCCTCGGAGTTTACGTTAATGACTCGGAGCTTACGTGGCAACCGTTACTACGTGGTAATCCATACTTATACTGAATTGATAAATTTACTATTCAGAGTGGTTAAAACATAGTGAATTTGTCAATTCAGTGTAATAAATATGATGTTGTAACTTGATTTATTAACTAACTAACATTGTTGATTTCATTTTGGGTGTAATAATAATATTTATTTTCAAAATAACCGCTTATTGTTAGTTAAGTTTTAGGAAATATGTTTTTACTATTATCAAAAATTTCTTTAAATATTTGTTTACAATACGTTGTAAATTTAAGAATATAAAATAATAAACAATATATTAATAAATAAATATTAAAATACAGTATAATATCGATAATCCGATACATATGGAACCAGACTACCGCCGGATTATCAGAAAGAGTGATGGGAGGGAAGAGCGCGAGCGGTCTCCAGACCGCCGTATTACTGAACGTGTCGTCCGATTAACCAACGGCCAAATTACCGAGATTATACTGTACTTTCATAGAAGCAAAGAAATTAGTCAAAAGTCAACATTATATCTAGATAATATTTTTTAGTGTTAGATTGATCCAATAGTATCAAATTACTGAGCTGGAATAATCTCAAAATCAACATAGTAATCTAGCAATAAAATTTAGATTAAGCCGAGGAAAAATATAATAATGTTTGCCATCACGCGAAAGTTACGAAAACTTTTTTAATCGCGAACATTATGAAGTTAAAATTTAATTCCGTTTACGCAACTGCGTCAACAATCAAATTTAAAATATTAGTCCGCACTACATTTAATACCGTTATCTACTCACACACCAAAATTAACACATTATTAAATATCTTATTGTATGTGAAGGGCGCTATTATTATAATCGTGTGTAAAAGTATCCAAATCATGCGTAAAAGTCCAATCTAAATCAAATGGAGCTTCATTATTAAACGATTTCTGTTTGTTGTTACTATGGCAACAATTTGCGTCACTAAACAGAAAACATAGACCTAGTGAAAATTAATTTTCTGACTTATATTAAAATGAAATATTAAATATACCTATTAACTTTTCTTATTTTGAATCAAGAATTCACGGTCTCTCAGTCTGGATTTATCTGGTCCTAATATAACTTAACCTAACCATAACCTAGGTTACATCGACAACGACCAGATTGTGTTCCCGTCCCCAGGGGAGAAGCCAAACTCCTATTGGGCGCGTCCCACAGGTGGCGGATAGTTAGGGAACGCCCTAATCGGCCTGCCGGTCAAATAAAACAGCCACCGCGGACCAAATAGCGCAAGGGAAGAGAAAACCTCCAGGAATAAAAAACATCGATGACGAATCTGGCTGATTGACACGGACACGATCTGGTAAAGGAATGGAAGATTCTCGAAACAGGAGATGATGATTCTGGAAAAGCACCGGGACCCGGGTTACGGGTGTACTGAGGGCGGGGGACTCACTCAGAACAAAAAAATGACCCAAAAAATATGAAATGGCGGACAAGGAACAAAATCCCCGGGCGGGTACCCAAACAGATGGAATCCCGTCACCCGACAAACTCTTGTCAGGTGCTGCTCCACGGAATACGGGGGGAGCGCTTACCGCTACTATCGACGGAGGAGCTAATGGTGACAACAAGGCAATGAACATGGATATGGAGATGGCTACGAGTGGACGGGACGGGAAGGTGGGCCCAGCGACAGACAAAGTTACGGAAAACCCGGAGGTGAGCATACCACAAGAGTGGCAAATCTTCGGGAAAAGAATCTGTATTAAAAGGACACCGCCAACAAAAAACAGGCAGCAAAGTACGGAGCGGGTAAATAAAAAAGAGAGAGCGCAAACAAAGAACGTATTCTAGCTCTGGAAAGCAACGGCCCTAGACAGCGAACAAGGAAAGGAATCTGAACAGGAGAGAGAGGAAAATGCCACAAGCACCGATAGATCCCCAGAGCTCATGATGGAGGCCAAAAAAAGGAAAAGAAGCAAAATAAAGGAAAATGAGGAAAAAACGGAAGAAAAGAGAAGCGCGTGCACTGCAGTAGCTTCTCAACACAGTGGCAAAGAACATAATAGATCTACAAAAATTGACTCAGGTAAACATAAATACTAAGAGGGAGATTAAGGAAGGGAGAATAGCAGGGGAGCAGGGAGACTGCGCAAATAAACGCAAAATAAATAGAAATAATTGAAAAGGAACCTATCAGTGCGACAGAAGAGGTCAATAACGTAGAAGCGGAGCTGAGGTCAGAAAATAAGAGGCTCGGTGAGCTTCTGAAGGATGCCCAAGAACGGATTGCGAAGCTCGAAAAAAAACCGGTTGGGTGGGGAAATTGCACCAAAAAGATCACGAGAAAATAATACAAGACATAGAGACGCTGGAGGAATTTAAGGAAGCAGAAAGTCTACCATGGGAGGAAGAGGTATTCGGGAACGTAAAGGTGGTTGTGGGAAATCCCATAACCACGGATGATGAAGAGACAATGAAATGCGCACTCGTAGAGCCAGATGATGAAAAAATGGAGAGAAGCATATAAAGAATATACTGCGACAGATTTCCAGAACTCTGTAATCCAACAAAAGATTTTGAAATCTTTGAGAATACGATAAGAATTGGGCGAGGAAACGAACAAACCCAAAGAACAAGGAGGATGGCAAAAATTAAAACAGACGGGACAGACAAAAACATGTATGATCACTTAATAAACTTGAGGATGGAAGCAGGAAGCGACAACGTGAGAAAGGTTGTCCTACACAGGACCAGGTTTATGGACACGTATAAAATGAGGAAAATGAACCAAACTGTGTTCTTAGGTCGGGAGGTTGAAGTAGAAATCTACACGCCCAAAGAAACGAGACAAGGAGAAAACGAAGCAGGGCGAACCGGACAAAACAAGAAGGAAAGGGATTCGTTCGCCATAACTAACACTAGACAGAAGGGAGAATGTATGACGCTACTAGATGAAATGAAGACAGTCATGAATAGCACGGCAGATAATCAGGAGTCTTAGAAGCTCCAAAAATGGAAGCCTGCTTATATTCACGGACAGGGACG
Source organism: Phosphuga atrata (assembly GCA_944588485.1). Lineage (NCBI taxonomy): Eukaryota > Metazoa > Arthropoda > Insecta > Coleoptera > Silphidae > Phosphuga > Phosphuga atrata. The sequence goes on along the minus strand of OX155907.1, from coordinate 2,401,568 downwards.
CGGAGGGTCTCCAAAAGGTAATAAACACAATTACGGAGGAGGTAAAAGATGTCAAAGTAAGAAATATCTCCAGCGAAAACAAACAAGCAGTACACATAAAGGGACTGGACGCGATGACAACAAGAAATGATGTGGCCGAGGCATTAGCCACAGAGCTTGGCCTAACCGGTACGATAGACCCGATGAGATGGAAAGTGGGGAACTTAAGACCAAGCTACGGAAACACACAAGCGGTGATTGTCATGGTAGGGAAAGATGACCACGACACGCTTATGACAAAAGAGACATTAAGGGTAGAGCTGAGCAGATGCAAAGTACAAGAGAGGGTGGACGTCCCCCGATGCTATAAGTGCTGTAGCTATAGCCACCGGGCGAAGGAATGCCAGAGTGAGGTAGATAGATCCGAAGCTTGCTATAATTGTGGCAAACAAGGACATAACTCAAGGGAATGCGAAAACCAACCAAAATGCCCCCTTTGCGAGGAAACTGGCCACCGAGCAGGAGGGGGCAGGTGCAAGAAATTTAGGGAAGCCCTAGCAAACCAACAGAAGAGAAGTAAGAAAACTGAGACCAGAGCATCAAACTAACAAACAATGAACACCCAAAATACATATCGGAAGACGACACGGCGCACTGAGAACAGAGACAAAAAAATAAAATTTCTAGAAATAAACCTAAACAGGAGCCAAGGTGCAATGGATTAAGCATTTAAAACAGCAGCTGAAAGAAAAGCAGACGTAATAATGGGTAGCGAGCCAAATAAAAACGGGACAAGAGGATGGTATACAGATGCAAACAAAGACGTGGGAATTAGAGTACTGGGCAAAATAAGAATAACTGACCAAGGCGCGGGCAAAGGATTTGTCTGGATCGAAACGGCATACACTACGGTATACACTACAGCTGCTACATATCGCCTAACTGCGAGTGGTGCCAATTTGAAAATTTCCTAAGCGAATTAGGCGAGGACATTGGCAAACGTCAAAAACAAACACGGATCCTGGTAGGCGGGGACTTTAACTCAAAGGCCCATGCGTGGGGTTCGGATACACAGGATGAGAGAGGAAATCTTCTATTGGACTTTCTGGCACAACACGATCTGATAATCTGCAATGCAGGAAATGCGGCCACTTTCGAACGGAGAAACCAAAGCTCAATTATCGATATAACGATGGCAGGGAAAGAAACATATGACAACATGATGGACTGGGCAGTACTAAAAGAAACAGAGACCCTGTCGGATCACAAATATATAGAGTTTACACTGACAAGTAGCACAAAACTCGGAAAAGAAAATCAGCAAGAGGAATGCACCACAAGAAAATGGAAAATAAAAGCGGGTGATCTAGACAAGTTTAAAGAGACACTAAAGAGGCAATTAAATAATAATGCATGGGCTCCCAGAAGACGAAAACTTCCTGATAAGTGCTGTAGAAAAAACCTGTAATGAAGTACTTACCAAGTATAAGGGAAAGATGGAAAGTAAGCTAGCTGTTTACTGGTGGCATGAGGCGATAGCAGAGAGCAGACGACAGTGTATACGGGCAAGGCGCCTTGCCACGAGAGGTAGAAGCACATATGGAGAGAATGCAGACAAGCAGCTATGGGTAAACTATAGAAAGTGCCGGGATTCCCTAAAGAAGGTAATACAAGAAGCCAAACAACGCAAGTGGAACGAGCTGATAAAGGAGCTGGAAGATGACGTCTGGGGACTTGCGTACCAGATCGTCATGAAGAAAACCAAAATGCTGAGAAGCAATAATACACTAGAGGAAGAAAAACAACTGAAATGGGCGGATAAACTCTTCCCAACCCACCGGCCGTTAAGCTGGACCCCACAAGAGAAGAAATAAACCGACCAGATAGTACAGGAAGTATCAGCAGAGGAATTAAGGACTGCGGTTACCCAAATGAAAAATGGAAAAGCACCTGGGCTGGACGGGATAACTCCGGAAATATTTAGAATAGTGCTAGAAAATCACGAAGAGACCTGTAGACTATGCCTGAATAGACTACTGAGAGAGGAGAGATTCCCGCAAATCTGGAAAACTGCTCGCTTAGTGCTTATAGAAAAACCGAAAAAACATAAAGACTAGGAGGACAGCTATCGACCTCTATGCTTACTAAATGTACCAGGGAAATTATGGGAGAGCATCATAAGAAACAGACTGCAACAAGAGCTTGAAGAAAAAGGCGCCCTGTCAGAACAACAATATGGCTTCCGAAAAGCCAGATCAACTGTCGATGCTGTCAGGAAAATACAAGAGCTAGCAAGGGTTGCCTCCGCCCTTTCCTACCGACATAAGAAATTAGCGATAATGGTGGCACTAGACAAACGAAATGCTTTTAACAGTGCACCGTGGCCCGAGATTTTGAAAACGCTGGAAGAACAAAATATATCGGCATACCTAGTACGTCTGATTGGAAACTATTTTAGAGACAGGAAAATAGAAATAGGGAAAAGCAAGAAAATCGACGTAAGCAGCGGGGTGCCAAAAGGCTCTGTCTTGGGTCCCACATTATGGATTGCATATTACGACAGGATACTCAGGCTGGTCCTCCAGGAGGAAACTCACCTCGTGGCATACGCGGACGATTTGGCAGTGGTGGTAATAGATGGCAATGCGGAATACTTGAAACGGAAAGTGGAATGGTCGCTTAATATCATAGACCAGGAGCTGGAAGAAATGGGTCTTGAAATTGCGCTTGCTTTACTCTTGAAACGTATTGGTACTGGTGGGGAGAAGGACCCTATCTGAGATGAGCATAGGTTTTAAAAATACGGCAACTAAAACAAAAAAAGTATAAAATATTTGGGCATACGACTGGATAAAGACCTAAAAATGTATACGCACTTGCTGGAAACAGCAAAAAACGTAAGCCATACGGTAGAACAGCTGAGAAGGCTAATGACAAATGTTAAGGGACCAAGGGCGAGCCGCAGACGCACACTCTGCACAGTGGCAGTGTCAAAAATGCTGTACGGTGCTCCTATGTGGTATGAATCGTTGATAAGAACTAAAAAATATAGAAGAATGTTTGAAAGAATACAGAGACAGCTGGCAATACGGATATGTAGTTCCTACAGGACGGCCTCGGCGGAAGCTCTGTCGGTAGTTGTGGGGCTGATGCCAATAGACCTGATGGCAAAAGAAAGGCTAAGAAGGTACCTTGAAGGGGAGGAGAGCAGTGGTCGGATTAGAGAAGACACTATGCACGAATGGCAGACAAGATGGAACCAGGAAACCGGATGTGCGGTCTGGACAAAACGAATCATCCCACTCATAGAACCATGGGTGACACGAGGATACGAAGAAGTATCTTCTCTCGCAGCTGCTGCTCGGACATGGTAGCTTCATGGCATACCTCTATCGCAGACATCTGAGGGAGACCGAAAATTGTGTGTACTGCCCGGACCTGGTGGATGATAGCCTCCATACATTTTTCAACTGCCCCAGATGGGCGAAACAACGGATGGAAATGGAAATAACGGTGGGAGGAAAGCTGACGCCAGAAAACCTACAGGAGACAATGCTACAAAGCAGTGAATGCTGGGACGCAGTGGAGAAGCTAGCCGCATCTGTCATAATAGCAAAAGACACGAAACGGATCGCAAAAAAAGAGGAATAAGATAAACAGAAGGCAAACCCCGAGCGAAGTAATGCTGAGAAGGCAAGGGGTCAGAATTGAGGAGTGGGTTTTTTAGTGAGTAGTCAAGCCACTGAGGCGAATAGTCCCACACTCCCCAGAGCAATTTGGAAGACTGGGGGCCGTACGTAAATGTATTATACCCCTCCTCCCGAAAAAAAAAAGATTGTGTTCCGGTTACTATGCGTTTCTACTAGTTAGCAATTTTTTCCACAGAGGCGCTAAACGATCTAACCCAATTGTGTCAGTGATGTGAAGTATGTTGTCTGTCAAAATTACAATTTTAAAAGAATTAATATTTTCATTCTAACGATAAGAAACAATTATGTTTGTGTAGATTCAAGAGTATATTAACATGCTTCGTAGATAAAATAATGTATGAGACACGTGTGTGAAAGGCTTTTGTGCACTCATTGGGATTAAAGCCCTCGCCTTCGGCTCGTGCATTAAACTTCGCAACTCATGCACAAAAGAACTCTTCACACACTTGTATCATAATAGTATATTAAAAAAAGAGTTCAATAAGCACGATTGTTGAGCAAGCGTCCATGTTTACTCTACTTTTATTGTTCACAAAAGTCAACATTACTTAGAGACAGTGTCTGTATTACAGGATAGTTCAAACACAAGTTACATCAAAAACTACTGGAAAAAATATATAAAAAACTTATTAAAATGCATCAAAATGGAGAAAATATTTTTTCGGTGTTTCCATGACTATGAATAAAAGCGTGGAGCGCTAAACTATATTGAAGTTATTTTCTTTGAATTTTTCGCTCCTTTAAAACAACAACAATTAGTAAAAATATAGAAAACTGATTATACTTAGTAGCAGAAGTACGTGATGAATTTATTATGTAAGTTAAAACACAAGGACGCATTACAAATAATTTATTTTATCTACACTGTTCAAAATAATTAGCGGGTCACTAATTTGTGCCTCAATAAAATTCAAACGGGCAATTACATGGAAATAAAATAGACCATTTTACGGTTAGTTAAGCGCACGCGCGTCCGCAATGTTTAAAAGGCGGGAATATGAAAGTTTCGGGCACATTTTGTTATTTTCACTGGTTATACGTCAAAAAAAATCGGGCACATTTTTGACGTACATGGCGAACAGTGACGCATGCAAAAAAAATCAACTATGAAAAGGTCTATTAAGAAAATCTGAAAGACGCTCTATTTAATAGTTTTAATTGACACATAGGGAATCATCGCATACTTCCGGAATATCCGTAATAATTAATACTAAAAATAATTAAAACTAAAGTGAAATAATGTATCCTAAATTTGATTCAAAGAGATTGGAAGTCGTTGTTCAGATCAATATACAGACGAAAATGTTAAATGAAAATTAGGCATCTCAACGATGTGGAAGTTGTTCGTGGTGTAACATTAATTGAAAATAGCGAAAGCCTTCGACAAGTTTCAAGAAACTTCAATGTAAACCTGTCTGTTATTCAGCGATAGAGGAGCACGTACTTGCATACAGGTCAATATATCAGCCGCGGTGGACAAGAACGCGGTGGTCGCAAAAAAAAACAACTCAAAATCAAGACCAATTCTTACCGATTTCGAGTCTTCGCAATAGAGCTTCTACGGCGAAAGACCTCTTAATTTCCCGCAGGACGACGCATGGGGTCACTGTATCAGACCAGACAATTAGGAATAGATTGAGGGAATCAAATTTGAGGGCAAGACAGCCCATCCGGAAATCCTCTTTGACACGAGGCCATAGAGTAGCAAGGATGAATTTTATCTCGCATGGCAACTTCGACAAAGGAAGTCTGTGCTCTTCACGATTGAATCTAGGTTTCGTATTACTGGTTGCGATGGCGGAGTACGTGTTTAAATACGCCAAGGAGAACGCTACGCAGCTACTACTGTCCAGTCGAAATCGAAGTCGAACGATTTGTAGCTGGTTCAGTTATGGTTTGGCGTGAGATTAGTATCGACTGTATAGCCGACCTTGTGTAATACCATTAAATCTGAGCGGTAATCTCTATGTTGACATTGTGTTAGGAGAACAGGACAACATGTTCTCCTAACACAATGTCAATGTCAACGCAGCTGCTACTGTCCAGGAAGTCGAAAGATTTAGAGGTGGTTCAGTTATGGTTTGGGGTGGGATTAGTATCGACTGTATAACCGACCTTGTGTTATACCATTAAATCTTAGCGCTAATCTCTATGTTGACATTGTGTTAGGAGAACAGGACAACATGTTCTCCTAACACAATGTCAACATAGAGATTAGCGTTGAACTGTAGCTGTGGCATATGGAATAGGTCCATTTTTTGTTGTTAATGCAGAATAACGCAAGACCACACACTGCGCGATCACTTTAGACCTACAAGAACTGGAAACTCAAACAATGGTCTGGTCTGTGTTAAGTCCTGATTTAAATCCCATAGAGCATTATGGGATATGCTCGACAGACGTGTTTGAGGTCGCCCGCATCCTCCTCAGACCATCCAGCACCTATACCACACGAAGACCTTCGAAAACTTTTGCGAAGCATGCCAAGACGGTGTAGTGCCCTTATTCGTACAATGGGAGCACATACTAGTTATTCAGTTACCACTTTTTGTACAAATGTTTACATTAACAATTAATTTAAATTCGTTATGCACTTGCATAACAAATAATTTTGGTACTTTGGTGGTGGTGCATGGTATTGGTAGTTTGTTAATTATTACGGGTACTATATTTTGGTAGTTGTTGTTAATTATTACGGGTACTTATTATGGGTACTTCAATAAGTGCCAATAGACCTTTTTACGGTTACTTAAGCGCATGCGCTTCCGAAAAGTTTAAGGCGGAAATTTGAAAGTTTCGGGCACATTTTGTTATTTTCACTGGTTATACGTCAAAAAGTTTCGGGCACTTTTTGACGTAAACATGGCGGAATTTCATGCGTAATACGTGCGTACAAAAAAATTTCAACAATTAAATTAATATTAAAACAATTAAATAGAGCGTCTTTTAGATGTTCTTAATTTTATTTGCATGTAATTTCCTGTTTGAATTTTATGTAGGCACAAATAAGTGACCCGCAATATGTTTTGAGCAGTGTATTATAATCCAAAATCGACTAGTATCCTATTAGTATTTTAAATGAGACTAATATCATTGATTTATTTTGTGGCGTTGTGTACTATTTAAACTAATCCAGTTAATCCCGTCCAATTAAGCCTACACTAAAATTTCCCAATACATTAATCTAATTTTGCCATTATCAAAAGCAGGTTGTTAAACCGCAAATGTAATTACGTCAACAACCTAATTTAAAATACCGGAAACCTCTTATAATTAGTTATTTCAATTAATTTTTAATTATCCTTTTAGTTATTTTCAATTCAGTCATTATTTTTCATTTACAGCAATCTAGTTGGTAAATTAATAAGTGGTAAGGAAATGTTCATCAAACGCTGTTGCGATTTCATTTCATGGCAATTACGATTTTTTTCTTATCAAAAGATTCTTAATTATGAAATCCCGAGATTAAAAATACCCGTCAGACATATTTTTGTTATTGAATTTGAATAATTGGCATATAATCTGTATGGTTTACAATCCGTACAGTGCAGTGTAGTGTAATCCGTGTAGTGTATAATTGAATGCATTTGAGTTTTTCTTTTATTGCATTGTGATTATTATTAAGGATTTTCTAAGGAATGTCAAGATTCCTTTTAAAGAAAACTGATGAATGGACGGTTTTATAATAAATCTGGATTTTTGTTAGTGTACACAGAATGTTCCGCAAAAATAAACTGAATCTGCAAAAAGGTCAAACCTTTTACTTCAATCAAAAAAGCTTCTTTATTTGTGATAGTATTCGGAGTAAATCTAAAATAAAGAATTTATATTTAGTCTAAGCATTTACTATAAAAGAACTATATAGTAATATATATTTTTAATGAAAAAGTTTACATATTTTAAAATGAATCGATTTAGGGCGTGTTAAGCAGAGACTGGAGTGTGAAATCTTCAAAGGATCAAATGGAACTTGGATTTTTGAGGACTAAATGGAATTGGATTAAGATCACGCTCGTGTTTCACGTTTATTTGAATATCAAAGAGTTAATAAAAACAAAGTTGCCCAAGTGGTCATGAATATTATAGCAAAAAGTTATCTCGCACAGTACCGCCATTAAATATCACAAAATCTTTACTTTATAACCCAGCTGCTTGAAATCTGTCATGTATTAACATACCATACATTGTTTATACAATTTTGCAATTCACTTAAATTTCCCAACACCAAATCTATATTTCTGCAATTTTATGGTAATTTTGAAAATAATAAAATGGAAATTTTTTTTCTAGCTTCAAGGTAATTAACTACATTACTAGCGTCTGTATAAATAGAATTCAATATTGACTTATCGAGACGTGCTCTATCAATGCGCCTGGACCTGTCGAAGATAATCCAGTTTAGTGCGGTCTAAATTAAATATTAAACCCTTTTTAACAATAGCACAGGTCTGGACAAGCATTATAGGCTGTAGGAAGACTTGGCAAACAAGACAAGAGTAGGCAGATAAAACTAGAGAGAATATAAAATTAATGCTAATGAAAGCCTGGCGATAGCCTAATGGAGATTATTTTAACAAGCTGTTAATGAAAGTCATCATAATCTGCGAAGTTTACTAAAACAATAAAATAGTTATCTCGTTAGACTGTTGTTTTAGTAAATCAATAATTCATGGTATCTACTTAGAAATAGACAAGGAACAAAACATGAGAAGTTTTGTTGGAACATGGTGTAGAATTTATATAGGAAAGATATATTATACGCACCAAAAGGCATCATTTCTCCCAGGTGTCGAACAGCCAAAAAGTATCATATGGTGGACTGTATTCATTGTGGCATTGGGCTCAAATCCCACTGGAACGAGATTATATTTAAACAAATATGATTTCCTTTTACAGCTTTGTTCATTTACCTATATAAAAGCTTTTATTGGGCAGAACTTTCACTGGAGTGCATAGATAGAGCTCGTCCTGCAATTAAAACGATTCTTTTAGAGATAAACAGATGGCTTCACTCTATATTATTCACACAAAAAATGCGCAAATGGAATTTATTCGAGGAATATATTAATTGCTACTATTAATTGTATCAATTAAGCGAGTGAATCTTGTAGTAAAATGAAGCTCGTATTTTGCATTTGTTATTACTGTCAATGAAAATAAATTAAATTGGAGTAATAACGTTGGAACAAACTCAGTTAAAATTTCATTTTCGATTAGTTTAATGAATAGTTTTATTTTATGTTCGGCGTTTATTTAAAAGCAAAACGATGGCAGATTAGTACGTGTTGTGTTTACAAATGGTCGTTTTTTCTTTGGTGAAAAAACTAATTTTAAACTATATTTATTTATCTGGTGTTGTTTTGTTATCTTTATCGATTTTTCTGTGACCTTAGTATGTTTGATATTTATTTTTTAATATACTTTTCCCCAAAATATTAATACCAATTTTATTATGAATTAAATTTAATATACAATTTTTCTTATTGTTGATTCAGTTACGATTAACGTTGATTAAACTTGCTTGTGGTTTGGTAATGTTCTATTGAAATTTAAATGTTTAATAATAAAAAATACCTAGAATATTCAAAACTTAGATGTATAAGTATCGATGGATTCAATCCATATTTCAACGACATCCATGTTTCTTTCATTGATGTTTCAATGGATTCAATCGCGAGTAAAATTTCTTAAGAATTAACATTTTTTTTTGAGAATTCATAACTTTAAAATACAATAATATTGACTTAACATAGATATTTTTTAATACTTAAACAATTAAAATGTATGGAAAACTGATGAAAATTAAAAGTGAAAGAGTAAAATGCCATGTAAAATTGAATGCCAAATGAAACGTAAGATTGCATGTCAAATAAAACTGATTGCAATAAAATTATATGTTTATAATAATTTTATGACGTTTTGGTATTGGTCATAACAGTTTTAATATTAAACAGTTTTAATATTGCATGCCAATAATGCTATATGCATGCTAAATACTGCCGGTAAACTGCTGTAACAATTACTCTATCGAAGACTCAATGAAGAGCTCGAGCAAACAGGAGGTTTAGCCGGCATGCAGTTCGGTTTAAGAAAGGGTAGCTCCACCATAGATGCAATGCAAGTAATTAAAAACAAGACAAGAGAGACTGATTTTGCCTTCAATAGCGAGTCTTGGAAGGTTATTGATCTTAATAAACGTAATTGATCTTAATAAACATATTTAAAACATATTTACATACCCAATAGAATTGATATGCAGTTACTTCACCAACAGAACAATGCTGTTAGGACATAAACACTCAACCGTGGTGATATGCGGTGTACCACAGGGGTCCATACTCGGTCCACTGCTGTGGAACGTTCACTACGACAGCGTAATAAAGGTGGAAGTGCCGCAGAGAGGTGAACCTAGTAGGATATGCAGACGACCTAGCTGTAGTCGCCTGTGGGCGAACAGGGACATCACTAGAATATAAAATAAATACCGCAATATTTGAAATCCAAAAAGAAATGAAGAAGAAAAAGCTTCAGTTAGCCCCCCAGAAAACGGAATGCGTACTGTTAGTGGGTCGGAGGAAGTTAAAGGAGATAACCATACAGATCAACGGAATAATGATTTGCACCATTAGAGCCCTCAAGCATCTAGGAATCTACTTTAACTTTTCGAAAACATCGCAAAAAAGGCGGAAGAGTTATCGACCAAACTGTCTAGCATAATGTATAACGTGGGGGGTGCAAGAAGCAGTAAAAGGAAAATACTTGCATCTGTAGTGTACTCGATAGTGTTGTATGAGGCGCCAATCTGGAGCGAAACCATGAAATGTGCTAAATATAGAAAAATAATGGAAAGTGTACAAAGGAAAACGCTGATAAGAATATGTAGCGCATACCTCACCACATCAACTGGAGCGCTTCAAGTGAGCGCCGGAGTAACGCCAATAGAATTACTAGTGGACGAAAAATGCCGTATGCATAAAAAATGGACAAACCGTAGCACAAATAAGAGAGGAAACTTAAAGGAAATGGCAGGACAAATGGAATGAACTGCAAGATAAGGGTGAGTGGACTAAAAAACTGATCCCGGATACAATAAAGTAGACAAACAGGAAACATGGAGAGGTGGGATACCACATTACAAAATTCTGGGTGGAAATGGCTGTTTTGCTTAAAAAACTTAAACGATTCCATCTGCAGGAATACGAAAACTGCACCTACTGCGGAGAGGCAGAAACAGTAGAGCGCTTTCTACTGCCCCCGCTGGACAAGCGAAAGACTTGAGATGGAGGTAAACACAGGAGAGACCTTTACCAACAGCAACATGGCGACACAAATGCTGAGGAATGATGAAGATTAGAAGGTTGTAGAAAAGGGTATGAACTAAATTATTAATAAAAAGGAAGACGAAGAAAGAAAAATGAATAAACAACTAGTGTAGAAAGAAACATTACAACAGCCGTATCTTGAAGATATGCTTTTGGAATGCCGACGGATACAGGGAGCATTCTAGGGGGACCATTCCCCCCTACCCCACAACCAAAAAAGACAGACAAAACGAGACAGGCAGATAAAACTAGACAGACAAGACTAGACAGACAAGACCAGACAGACAAGACCAGACAGACAAGACCAGACAGACAAGAGCAGACAGACAAGACCAGACAGACAAGACCAGACAGACAAGGCCAGACAGACAAGACCAGACAGACAAGACCAGACAGACAAGACCAGACAGACAAGACCAGACAGACAAGACCAGACAGACAAGACCCGACAGACAAGACCAGACAGACAAGACCAGACAGACAAGACCAGACAGACAAGACCAGACAGACAAGACCAGACAGACAAGACCAGACAGACAAGACCAGACAGATAAGACCAGACAGACAAGACCAGACAGACAAGACCAGACAGACAAGACCAGACAGACAAGACCAGACAGACAAGACCAGACAGACAAGACCAGACAGACAAGACCAGACAGACAAGACCAGACAGACAAGACCAGACAGACAAGACCAGACAGACAAGACCAGACAGACAAGACCAGACAGACAAGACCAGACAGACAAGACCAGACAGACAAGACCAGACAGACAAGACCAGACAGACAAGACCAGACAGACAAGACCAGACAGACAAGACCAGACAGACAAGACCAGACAGACAAGACCAGACAGACAAGAGCAGACAGACAAGACCAGACAGACGAGACCAGACAGACAAGACCAGACAGACAAAACCAGACAGACAAGACCAGACAAACAAGACCAGACAGACAAGACCAGACAGACAAGACCAGACAGACAAGACCAGACAGACAAGGCCAGACAGACAAGACCAGACAGACAAGACCAGACAGACAAGACCAGACAGACAAGACCAGACACACAAGACCAGACAGACAAGACCAGACAGACAAGACCAGACAGACAAGACCAGACGGACAAGACCAGACAGACAAGACCAGACCGACAAGACCAGACAGACAAGACCGGGCAGACAAGACCAGACAGACAAGACCAGACAGACAAGACCAGACAGACAAGACCAGACAGACAAGACCAGACAGACAAGAGCAGACAGACAAGACCAGACAGACGAGACAAGACAGACAAGACCAGACAGACAAGACCAGACAGACAAGACCAGACAGACAAGACCAGACAGACAAGACCAGACAGACAAGACCAGACAGACAAGACCAGACAGACAAGAGCAGACAGACAAGACCAGACCAACAAGACCAGACAGACAAGACCAGACAGACAAGACCAGACAGACAAGACCAGACAGACAAGACCAGACAGACAAGACCAGACAGACAAGACCAGACAGACAAGACCAGACAGACAAGTCCAGACAGACAGAACCAGACAGACAAGACCAGACAGACAAGACCAGACAGACAAGACCAGACAGACAAGACCAGACAGACAAGACCAGACAGACAAGACCAGACAGACAAGACCAGACAGACAAGACCAGACAGACAAGACCAGACAGAGAAGACCAGACAGACAAGACCAGACAGACAAGACCAGACAGACAAGACCAGACAGACAAGACCAGACAGTCAAGACCAGACAGACAAGACCAGACAGACAAGACCAGACAGACAAGACCAGACAGACAAGACCAGACAGACAAGACCAGACAGACAAGACGAGAGAGACAAGACGAAACAGACAAGACCAGACAGACAAGGCGAGACAGACAAGACGAGACAGACAAGACGAGACAGACAAGACCAGACAGACAAGACCAGACAGACAAAACCAGACAGACAAGACCCGACAGACAAGAACAGACAGACAATACCAGACAGACAATACCAGACAGACAAGACCAGACAGACAAGATAAGACAGACAAGACCAGACAGACAAGACCAGACAGACAAGACGAGACATCCGAGACCAGACGTCCGAGACCAGACAGACAAGACCAGACAGACAAGACCAGACAGACAAGACCAGACAGACAAGACCAGACAGACAAGACCAGACAGACAAGACCAGACAGACAAGACCAGACAGACAAGACCAGACAGACAAGACCAGACAGACAAGACCAGACAGACAAGACCAGACAGACAAGACCAGACAGACAAGACCAGACAGACAAGACCAGACAGACAAGACCAGACAGACAAGACCAGACAGACAAGACCAGACAGACAAGACCAGACAGACAAGACCAGACAGACAAGACCAGACAGACAAGACCAGACAGACAAGACCAGACAGACAAGATCAGACAGACAAGACCAGACAGACAAGACCAGACAGACAAGACCAGACAGACAAGACCAGACAGACAAGACCAGACAGACAAGACCAGACAGACAAGACCAGACAGACAAGACCAGACAGACAAGACCAGACAGACAAGACCAGACAGACAAGACCAGACAGACAAAACCAGACAGACAAGACCAGACAGACAAGACCAGACAGACAAGACCAGACAGACAAGACCAGACAGACAAGACCAGACAGACAAGACCAGACAGACAAGACCAGACAGACAAGACCAGACAGACAAGACCAGACAGACAAGACCAGACAGACAAGACCAGACAGACAAGACCAGACAAACAAGACGAGAGAGACAAGACGAAACAGACAAGACCATACAGACAAGGCGAGACAGACAAGACGAGACAGACAAGACGAGACAGACAAGACCAGACAGACAAGACCAGACAGACAAAACCAGACAGACAAGACCCGACAGACAAGAACAGACAGACAATACCAGACAGACAATACCAGACAGACAAGACCAGACAGACAAAACCAGACAGACAAGACCCGACAGACAAGAACAGGCAGACAATACCAGACAGACATTACCAGACAGACAAGACCAGACAGACAAGATAAGACAGACAAGACCAGACAGACAAGACCAGACAGACAAGACCAGACATCCGAGACCAGACATCCGAGACCAGACATCCGAGACCAGACAGACAAGACCAGACAGACAAGACCAGACAGACAAGACCAGACAGACAAGACCAGCCAGACAAGACCAGACAGACAAGACCTGACAGACAAGACCAGACAGACAAGACCAGACAGACAAGACCAGACAGACAAGACCAGACAGACAATACCAGACAGACAAGACCAGACAGACAAGACCAGACAGACAAGACCAGACAGACAAGACCAGACAGACAAGACCAGACAAACAAGACCAGACAGACAAGACCAGACAGACAAGACCAGACAGACAAGACCAGACAGACAAGACCAGACAGACAAGACCAGACAGACAAGATCAGACAGACGAGACCAGACAGACAAGACCAGACAGACAAGACCAGACAGACAAGACCAGACAGACAAGACCAGACAGACAAGACCAGACAGACAAGACCAGACAGACAAGACCAGACAGACAAGACCAGACAGACAAGACCAGACAGACAAGACCAGACAGACAAGACCAGACAGACAAGACCAGACAGACAAGACCAGACAGACAAGACCAGACAGACAAGACCAGACAGACAAGGCCAGACAGACAAGACCAGACAGACAAGACCAGACAGACAAGACCAGACAGACAAGACCAGACAGACAAGACCAGACAGACAAGACCAGACAGACAAGACCAGACAGACAAGACCAGACAGACAAGACCAGACAGACAAGACCAGACAGACAAGACCAGACAGACAAGACCAGACAGACAAGACCAGACAGACAAGACCAGACAGACAAGACCAGACAGACAAGACCAGACAGACAAGACCAGACAGACAAGACCAGACAGACAAGACCAGACAGACAAGACCAGACAGACAAGACCAGAGAGACAAGACCAGACAGACAAGACCAGACAGACAAGACCAGACAGACAAGACCAGACAGACAAGACCAGACAGACAAGACCAGACAGACAAGACCAGACAGACAAGACCAGACAGGCAAGACCAGACAGACAAGACCAGACAGACAAGACCAGACAGACAAGACCAGACACACAAGACCAGACAGACAAGACCAGACAGACAAGAGCAGACAGACAAGACCAGACAGACAAGACTAGACAGACAAGACCAGACGGACAATACCAGGCAGACAATACCAGACAGACAATACCAGACATACACGACCAGACAGACAAGACCAAACAGACAAGACCAGACAAACAAGACTAGACAGACAAGACTGGACATATAATACTAGACAGACAAGACTATACAGGCAATACTAGACAGACAAGACTAGATAGACAAGACTATAGACAAGACTATAGACAAGACTAGACAGACAAGGTTAGACAGACAAGGTTAGACAGACGAGACTAGACAGACAAAACTAGACAGGTCTTCCTGCATTCATCCGCCATTGTTAACGTTGTGCTCGCTACGGTTTGAGTGAATTAATTGTCAATAACAGATTCGTCTAAAATGGTTAATAAGATTGAAATGAGTTTAGATGATATCATAAAGTCCGCAAAGTCGGTAGGAGTACGTGGCGGCGGAGGTAGAATAGACGACAGAGGAAGTCCACGTTCAGGAGGTGCTTGTCGCGGTAGAGGAGCCCCGTTCAGAGGAGGCCAAGCGAGAGGTGGGCCCTACGAAAGGGCCGCAATCGTGGCATCGCAAGACCTTACACCAGGGCAGACGTATACAGTGTTTTGAAGCACGATCTATCAGAGAGCTTCGGCCCACGTTAGTGGGCTAATATGGGCCCGACCAAACTCATGGTCTCGAATCTAGATTTTGGAGTGTCCGACGCGAACTTTTTTCCGAGTTTGGTCCACTCAAGAATGCCTCTGTACACTATGACCGCTCCGAAAGGTCACTTGGAACAGCTGATGTTATTTTCAAGCGACGCATGGATGCCATCCAAGCCATGAAACAATGTAACAGAGATCCTTTCAAAATTCAAATCACCACCTCCGAATTCCAATCAGTACTTCGAGGCAACCGAATAGGAACCAGTACCTCCGAAAGAAAATTCAATAGCAATAGGGGAAGTCTCCAAGAAGAGGAGGTCAAAAGGGACGACCTTTTACAGGTCCGTGGGGCAGCAAGTGGCAATCCAAGAAATCAAAAGAAGGTAGCACCGACAGCAGAAGAATTGCATGCCGAGTGAGATGCCTATAGTAAAGAGATGAAGTAGACGTTATGACCTGAAGATTTTATAATTCATATAAGGTGGGCCATTGAAAACGAAACAGAGGGATTTTCGCATAGTTAAAGATGGTTTCTCAAAAAACGCTCGGACAAGTAAATTTAGTTTTTGAGGGGGGCACCTTTTACTAGAAAATTTATAGAAAAATCACTTAACTCCTTCGCGGTAGGACCATAACCCCTAAAATTTTAAATGGCACGATGGGGTAAGTTATACCTCATTTGAAAGCCCGTTCAGCCCTGAATACTAAACGGCTAACATTTTCTAAATCTATAGATTTGTTTTCGAGATTAGTTAATTTCAAGTTTTGAACGCATTTATAGTTTATGTCGTTGAAAGAAAATTGTGATCGTTAATTAGAAGACCATTTGACTTTTCAACACGATGGAGCAAGATTATACGCAGGCTGTTACGCGGGAGTTTCTGGATAGAGTTTTGCTGGGACAATGGAATGGACGAAGAGGTGCTATGGCCTGTCTGCTCACCTGATTTAAGTCCTCTGGACTTTTTCTTGTGGGGTCATCTAAAGAGTAGAATTTATGTAAAATAAGCAGAGTCTCTGGAAGAGTTACGTCGATGCATTATTGAAGAATGCTGTCAAATTACGACACATATCCTCCAAAATGTACGTAAGAGAACGTTTCGAGCGGAATTTGTATTTTTGTATGGAATTTGGTGGCGCACAATTTGAACATTTGTTAAACTAATAAAAATCTTTTCTGACTTTGAATTGTGTTTTTTTTTCCTTCACTGCAGTTTTTGTAAGGACATATTGAACAATTGGACTACCTTTAAACGAAGGACGGGTTCATTTGAAATTAAATAATCTCGACAACAAATCGATAAATTCGGAAAATGTTAACCGTTTAGTATTCAGGGCAAAAAGGGCTTTCAAATGAGGTATCACTTACCCCACCGTGCCATTTAAAATTATAGGGGTTGTGGTCCCAGTGCGAAGGGGTTAAGCGATTTGGCTACAAATTTTCTTGTAATAGGTGTCGCCCTCACAAACAAAGTTGACGTGTCCGTTGAGCGTTTTTGAAATTTAATCTCTAACTATCGAAAATCCCTCTGTTTCGTTTCAAATGGCCCACCGGCAAAATCAGCAAATGTAAACATTTACCGGTATATGTATACATCTGCCAATTTGATAGGTAAATGTGAATATATATTTGAGTAATAAATAAATTTGAATATAAATCAACTTCATATATCTATTTTTACCGGTAAAAGTATACATTTCCAAAAACAGATTATAAGAAAAGGTTCGTTATACCTTAATTTTATCCGCTTGTATAATAAATATTATTTTTTTATTGTAAATCGAAATTCATTATGTGTTATGGGGGTGGGACAATCACGCCCAAAAAAATAAACATTACTTGTTTAAAAAAAAATGTCTAACAGCCCATGCGCTTTTTGTGTTAACGTAAACTTTTATACTTTCTACATTTGCCAACATCATTAGGTATATGTACACATTTGCCGGAAATAGTTGGTAAATGTAAGTTGAACTTACATTTACCAACCAAGAAGGTATATACAGAAAATACAGAAGAATGTGTATGCCAAAATACGTACTTTTACCGTAACATATATAACAATAAGTAATAACAGAGTAGACAAACAAGCCTAGACATACAAAACTAGACGGATTAGACGGACTAGTCGGACTAGTCGAACTAGACGGAGTAGATGGACTAGACGGACTAGACGAACTTAGTCGGACTTACACGGACTAGACGGACTTAGACAGACTAAACAGGCAAGACTAGAGAGACAACACGCACGACTAGAAAGACAATAATTTAATTAGGAGATACTAACAATTAATGCCTTGAATGGCATGGAAGTCTGCGATGCCCGGCACTAATTGTAAGTTTGTTTGGCATTCGCGCGTTGAAGCAATCTCTTCAGAGTTTCTGTTGAAGATTTTAATTGTCAGAAGTTTGAATGAACACGTTGAATGTCATGAGGATCATCGGTAACCAGCATTAAGTTTATTTGTCATTCAGCGTGTTAAACCATAGTGATCATATTGCGTTTTTAGTTTGATTTTCAAAATATATATTTAGGATATTCAACTCATATAACAACAATATTCATCAGATGAATTGAACTATTTTCGAGAATTTCATTTTGCGAAAATAAAACAACAATTGTAAGGTTGCCAATTTTTTAAATTGTGTTGCCATTTTCTAAACAATTTTTAACTAATAATAAGTTTGCAATAAAAAAGACGATACGATACCTGAGTTTTAAATAAATAAAAGCCAAATATTGTTTCCCACATTTCAATTTTGTCGTTGGAGAGTTCAAATAATTGAAGATTCAAATTATTTAAAATTATTCAAATTTCCTATTGCTATTTTATTCCCAGAATTCCCAGAATAGACTGCATTTCACTGAAATGTACTGAGGACATACTGGCGAAAGGAAATTTTAATTATTTTAATTAATTTGAAATTTTTTTTATTTAACCTAACAATTGTTTTTTTTTAATGAAATTCTCGAAAATAGTTTAATACATCTTATCATTCATCAAAAATTGGCATATTGTGAAATCATAATATTATTTTCCAAAAAAAACCTATTTTTTTTTAGAATTTTTGATAATTTGGTTTTTGTAAGCGCATTTTTTTAAATGTAATAATTTTGCGACTTGCAACAAAACATATATTACAAAAGTTTTTCATATAAATAATACAAATACATAATACATATTTTTGCTTATTATTAAGTGCAAATATTATATTTTATATATAACTAATAATACTTTAAATTTTAGTTTTTGAAAATGTATTCTTTTTTATAAATGCTATGCATAGTTCTATGATGAGGGCAAAATATAAATAAGATACCCCTCTAATTTCAATTTAAAAAATGGGGCTTATTGCAAAAATTACTTACTACTAATGCTGTGATAACTGAAAACAAATGTTTCAACAAACAAATCGTACTTTCATGTTTCATAAACGTCTACGTTAATAAATATTTGCTAAATATTTATAAGAAAAGTCTACAAACAAGATGATTAACCATGGAGCCGCAACCAGCAACAGTTATGTGTACAACAAACTCATTCATTGGTATAAAATCTGGTCTACATGATCTAACAAAAACTATTTGTTAGATATTTTCTATATATATGTAAATTATCTGGTTTGTTAATGCATGCAAATTTATTCCCCATCCAGTATAATTTACAACAATCCAAAAAACGAGATGAGTTTATTGTGTAAACTAAGTAACTGCTTTACAAAAAAATAAAACCTCCTACGTTTGGTAATGGGAATTGGGAATAACCCGAGATTAATAAAACCAAAGCTGCGCAAGATTAAAAATATTGCCTTTAGACGACAGAAAATAAATTCGATTTAAGGGGCAATTTTAAACATTACCTTTGAATTTAAATGCAATTATATAGAAATTCATTCAACTTAAACTTACAAAATTAAATTGAATGTTTCGGCGTCAACTCAAAGATGAAAGTTAAAAGTTACGTTTAATATAAATTAAATTGTTTCAATATATTAAAATGTTGAATGGTTTTCTTAATTTTGTTTGTGTTAAAACTGTTATTAAGATTTTTGGAAAACTTAAGGTCAACGCATTTTTATAAAATACCATTTTTCAAATGTAAATAGAGCGTGTCATTTAGAAAGATCCACTTACCCTATTGGGATGAACACTGGGCATTAACATGGAATACTTTTTGACTTCGTACAATACAGCATTTTGAATTATCAGCAGGAATATTGCCAGAGATTTCCCCATATGGACAAACTCCATACTACCATCAGACAATCGATTTACGAACTGCGTGAGGTTTATATGTGTAGGTTGTCCTGCCTTGCCAGCTGAGCTGCGCGAGCAAGCACCGTACGATCAACGAAGAAAATACCGTTGGATCGTTTCAAATTTCCCGCAAATTCATTTTGAAAATCCTGCTGTGATCAATACCAACCTACTTCATCAACAATCTTCAAGTACCGTTTTCCCTTCAAATGCTACCAACATACACATTTTCTTTCGTGCAAAAATCTTAATTTCCTTGCGGGAAAACGAATAATTATCTAATATTTCCTATAAAATTAGATAAACTTTGCAATTTTATCTAACCTATTTTAATTTATTTCACAATATGTTAAAATCACATTAACTCAAAAAAATGTGTTCAAATTGACGTCAAAACAAATAGTTTTTTTGGGAAAATTATTGAAAGGAATGTAAATTATAACAAATTAGAACAACGCTTATAACAACGCGGACAATTAGAAAATATTTAAGTTGGTGTTAATGTAGGTACGTAAGTCGTTTATTCTAAAAATTGAATGAAATAATAGTAATTACCGAAAAAATCGAAGAAAGCTTTGCTAAGAATAACTCCAGAGATTTCTTCGGAACTTTCAAGCAGACACTCAGAAACTACGCTCCGCCAAGCCTCAACTTCAGAGACTCACAAGGCAAACTGGCTTTTAACGACAAAGACAACTGCCACCTTTTAGCTCAGTACTTTAAAACTCTACTCAACTGTGATCTTCCCAGCGATGACTTCGACTATAAACAATCCACACCAACCCGTTGAAATCATTCAACTTCTTAAGAATAATAAGACAGATGGAGAGGACTCTAAAGTTGCCGGACTGTAGAAAGGTGCTAGAAGCAATGTCGTGGGCAAGCTAACCGAGATAATCCAAGACATCTGGGAAAATTACCACCCGATTGGAAATCGGTTATGATCCATCCGCCTCACAAAAAAGGAGATTTTTCTGATCTAAACAACTCCCGTGAAATTTCTCTTGTCCCGGTAACATACAAGATTCTCACTAAGGCTTCACAAACAGGGGCAGAAAATCAACTGGATAGTCAACTGGGAGAATATCAGGGACGCTTCAGGAAGACCCGATCCTTTGTTGAACAGATCCTCAATGTCAAAACTGTACTTGCATACTCCAGGATGAGAAACCACAAGGCGGTCGTCACTTTTGTTGCTTTTAGGAAGGCCTACGATTCCATTGATAGAGAAACGCTTAACAAAGTACTCCAGGAACTAGGGCTAGATAACAACACCCGCAGACTCATCCCAGAAACCTTGACCAACACCCATTCCAATGTTACATTTAGAGGCGAGATCTCAGAAATCTTCGAAATAAAAACTGGAATGAGACAAGGAGATAGACTTTCCCCACTTCTCTTCAACTGTGTCCTAGAAAAGGTTATGAGAGAATGGCGCAAAGAGCTGATCAACCTGGATGTTCAGAGTGGTATCTATCTGGGACGTAAGAACGATGGACTGGTTGTAGATTGCCTGGCCTTTGCAGATGCCCTGGCACTGATTGATAATTCTATTGAGATATCAACAATGCAGGTAAATTGCCCCAGAAAACAGGCTGCCAAAGTGGGTTGAAGTGTCGCCGGAGAAAACAAAATTCTTCACCAACATCAGAGAAGCAAACAGAGAGATGTAGAACAGATGTTACTAGAGCAGGGAAACATCAAGAGAACTGAGAAATTTATGTATCTCGGCGAATAGATTGAACTCAACTTATCAGAGAGAGCATCATTATCCATGAGAGTCAACAAGTTAGAACTAGCCCATCGACTGAATAAGAAGACCTACAACAAGAAATGCCTATCACGCAACCTGAAACTTAAGCACTACACTCTACATCAGTCTTACGACCAGAAGCCCTGTATGCCATATAGTGTCTTTCCTTGAACCGAAGAGGTCTGGTATAGTAATTGGAAAACAGAGAGAGGAGAATCCTCAGGATGATGCCTAGGCCCGGTAAAGGAAGATGATAATTTCCGAAGGCGACATAACTCTGAGCTCAACGAACATATTGAAAGGTTCTCTGCCTGTGCAAGGTAAATCAGGGTGTGCTTTCTATGGCCACGTTGCAATATTGCCCCCAAACCGACGAACAAACCGTCTGTTGGCCTTCTGGCAATACAAGAAGGTTCGTACCACTTGGTTGACAGAAACCGAGAAGGATATTAAAGAACTGGGAATAACAGATCTTCAAAACAAACAATCTGTGAGACGCATCCTGAAGAGTGCGTGGATTTCAGGAAACCCCGAGGAAAAGCTACCCCCTGGAGAGAAGAGAGAAAGGAGTTACACCGACAGAAGATGCCACAATACTGGGCAACGATCAAAGCCCAACAGTTGAACAAGCCTGGTCCAAAGTAAGCCTATTCGAAACAACAAGAAGAAGAATTACAGAAAATTAAAAAAAAAGAAGACATAATGGACAGAGAGAGATTTAGACGACTAATAAGTTTCCAGGTTTCCAGGAGACAGGAGAATTGTCAGTGAGAAAAGGAAGATCTTACCCAGAGGAACAGAAGAAGGAAGTGGGTGAGAGGATGGAGAGATATTGACAGAGAGTGAGTCTAAAAAAATTATGTAAAAACTTTCAAACGTGGTCCATATTTGGCCGTACCGAATAATAAAAGAAATGACTGAAAATTCAGAGGAAAATGTACACTAAATCAGAGGATTTCTTAAAGTCATTATTTCAAAAAAATTCCAAAATTTTCAACATCTTTAAAATTTAAATTAAAATTTATCGCAAATTAGTAACAAAATTGGTAAAATATAAGCGAAGGCAAAAATAATGGCAAGTTTGTAACAAAATTGGTATTAAATATAAGCGAAGGCAAACATTAATCTATGCGTAAAAATGCCATACTTTTCAAATAAGTCTCACAAAGGAGTTTCTCACAAAGGGATGCAGAATTTCACAAATTACCCTTTCCCAAATTTGAAACTTTTAACAAAAGTTAGGCAACTTATTATACAGCTGGGGTATAAGAATGACAGTGTGTACGGTGCACGTCTATCACATTTTCAAATATCAGTTGCAATAAGTTCGTAGGTTATGTTTTGGTGCATTTCAAATTCAAATTTAAAAAGATGACCGAGAAGAATATCAAAAACAACATTTTGACCGTAATTAGCGGTTTAATGTGTAACGAAGGCGATTTAAGGAAAGTCTCGGAAGATCGACGAAAAGCCCTCGAATTCACAGAAGGTAATTTAAACAAAATACAACTCTTAAAGGATAACAGTTTTAACCCAAAAACTCAAAGGATACATTTTTAGAATATGCCGTAGTCTTAATAGACATAATGATGGACTTTGGAGAACCAATCGAAGAACGTTTAATGGCAAGCATCCTATTAAAACAGTACATTGTTGCTTATTGGTCTGCTGAGAACAATTCCCTTGCCCAACCAATTCTCTGTGAAGAAATGAAAGAAAAGATTAAGAAATTTTTACCTGCTGGGATAGGGGATAGTAACAGACAGCTGCGATTGTCAACAGCCCACATCATGGCTCACATCGCAGCTTTAGATTACCCAGGGCGTTGGCCAAACATGATGAATTTAGTACAACAAATGTTACAATCCGTTAGTAAGGAGTTAGTCGAAGGTTGTGTATTATTTTTAAAGGAATGTTTGCCTTACGATATTGTTACTCAATTAGGACCTACATTATTCAATTGTCTATACGAAATCTGTGGCAATGAAAAGGTAAAATTTATTAAAGATTTTTATTCAAATAACTTGACTAACTAATAACTAATTTTAGTATTCAACAAATATAAGGGCAACAGTAATATCTTTGATAACGATATTTTTGTTATCAGATTTAGAAAAGAATGAAGATCCTCAACATGAGCAAATTTTAAATGAAGCTGCCAAAAAATTTTGTGGCTTATTAGCTTATCATTTGAGTCAACAATACTGTGCACAAAGTGATTTTCAATTAAAGTCTGAGATTATCGGTGGGGCTTTCATCCAATTTTTGTATTGTGAAAAGGCTACAGAAACCGGACATTTAGTTATATCAACTTTACCAATAATTTGGGAAATTCTTAGTAAATGTGCTACAGAATATATCCAAATTATTGGGAATCATAAAGCAATACCAAGGGATGCAGATGAAGACGAGCACAATCCTAAATACTTTATGAAGTTGGTTAATAATATTTTCGCTCTGGTTCAAATCATTGCCTTAAATAGTAGGATGAACAAACATTTAAATCCAATCTTATCCGATATTTTTTATTCCATCATGATTTTTATGTGTATCACGCCTGTTATTGAACAGGAATTTGTGGAAGACGAACATAGTTATTGTGCTGATGAATTTAACAATATGGTTAACAATAGCTTAAGAACTGATCTAAAAACACTATTGAGTGTAAGTTTTTATGACATGCAATCGGCACAATTAATTGAGTCTGTGAGGATAAGAACCATGTTATATTGTGGTTTCATTTTATTATGGTGTTGAGATAATTGTGCCGATGGATTTACTGGTTGAACATTGTCAACTAGTGTTTGTGTTTAATTTTATTCAAATATTTTTGTTTTAGTTGTTGGCAACCCATTTAAATTCTGGAAAGGTGCTAATAGCCTTATCAATAGCAATAAACAAGATTTTAGGCGGAGGCTATGATATCAAGCCGAACGACTCATTGAATTGGCGAGTGAATGAGAGTGTAATGTGCACGATTGGATGTGTCAGTGATATATTTAAATCGCAAAGGAATCACCATGAATCCTTTAATATTTATTTGTATTTAAGAAATGCTTCTTTGATATTTACAGAGTGTGGAAATGTGATTTTGTTGGCTAGGATCATGCTGGTTGTGGGCCGATTTTCTTGTTGCATGTCTTCTGAACAAGTCGTTGAGCATTTAAGTGCCATTTGCGTGCACTTAAGAAGTAATCAGCATATATTAAGAAATGCTGCAATTAGGTAATAACATTTTAAAATATTATATTAAAGAACGAGTTCAATAAGCGCGATTTTTAAGCACACGTCCATGTTTAGAAAACGATGACCGTAACGAGCAGTTTTCTAATGTACAAGAGCGAAAACGCCTTATGGATTAGTTTTTTATACTATTTTTTCTATTTTGCGCCCTTTTATGCCATTTCTAAATAAAAAAATCGTCGATACATAATGAGAAAATTGTATCGCACTCGGCGAGCCATTAACGAACCCATATGAGTGCTTTAATGACTTCATTATAGATGCAATAGTATATTAAAGAACGAGTTCAATAAGCGCGATTTTGTAGCACGCGTCCATGTTTAGAAAACGACGAGCGTAGCGTGGAGTTTTCTAATGGACAAGTGCGAAAAACGCCTTATGAACGATTTTCTTATAGTATTTTTTATGCCATTTCTAAAAAAAAGATCGCCGATACATATTGAGAAAATTGTATCGCACACGACGAGCCATAACCGCACGCATATGAGTGCTGTTATGAGTCCATTACAGACGCAAAATAGAAAAATGGATATTATGAATTTTAAACTGGAACTATATAGAAAATATTTTGTTATAGAGTGGAAAAAATCACGATAATTCACTTTGTTTAAAGCCTTGCGTTTAAAAACATTTATAATTCATATTGAAATAATTATTATCATTTGATGATAAGTATCATCATTTACTAAAACTGGGATTTCTAATTAAAATCCAAAATTCGTGAAAATATTTAAAATAAGATGTTTTCATTATATGATTAGATATTATATATCTTTGTGTTGAATATTGGTGAAACCATTACAAACATACAAACTTATTAAAGACGAAATATAGCTTCAATAGCATGGGTGATTTTTTAACCGTTTGGGTTTTGAAAATTGAAAAAACACAGGATATTTGTAAAAGTGAATGAAACATTTATTTGGGCCGATAAATGAATGCCTGCGATTTACTTAGATTATTTCATGTAAATATTGCCCGCGGCCACCTACGGCGTCGTCCATCCGTGAGCTCCAATTTTGGCATACTTTTTCCAGCATATCGGCCGGTACCTCACCAATGGCAGCTCTAATGTTGTCTTCCAGGGTTGGAATTGTGGCTAACTTGTCCCTGTAGACGAAACACTTCACGTATCCCTACAAAAAATTGTCTAGTGGGGTCAAATCGCATGATCTTGGCGGCCAATGGACTGCTTCAAAACGTGAGATTAATTGCTCACCAAATTCGCCTTCCATCCCAAGAGTTATTTATTCCGAGCTGCCGCTTCCTGAAAGGAGATGCCATATAAAGAAGAAGAAGAAACTCGCCTCTCAATAGGTTCATGGTATCACTTGCCGTGTGGCACCCTCTTTGCTGAACCACATATCGATCAAAACCAATTCTTTCATTTTGAGCAAAAAAAGTCGGTAATCATCGAGTGGTACCTTGTTCCATTGACTGTAACTTTGCGATTTTCATCGTTCTGGAAAAAGTACCGCCGCCGGCCCACAAACCGCACTAAACAGAAGATGCACTGTGGGTGATGCACTCAGGGTGCATTGGCAGCTCTTGAACTACCTCTGGCTGCATCTTCACACCAGATTCGGCAATTCTGTTTGTTGACGTATTGAACCAAAAATGAGCTTGGTCACTGAAGTCAATGAAGACATTGTCACTGAAGACAATTTTTCGATAGAAAAATGGATCTTCACCCAACTTTCCTAAGGCTCATTTAACAACAACAAACAAACTTACAAACCGTTCACAAAAATAATATCCACTCGGATTACCCCTAAACTGGATTACTACTAACCCAGCGAACAGGCAGGATTTCGCAAGGGATTTAGTACCACCAGGCACCTACAAACAATGAGAGTACTCATTGAGAACACCACAGAATACAATGTGCCGCTATGGCTAGCGTTCATAGATTTCCGAAAAGCCTTTGACACAGTGGAAATCTGGGCACTCCAGCAAGCCCTAAAATTCCAGAATTGACCATAGGTACGCAAACTTGATCAAACAATCTCTACCGGAAAGCCATCTGCACGAACCATCCGAAAAAGTGAGAATCAGGAGAGGTGTACGACAGGGAGATCCTTTATCGCCGAAACTATTTATGCTGCTCTTGGAAGATGCAGTAAAAACAATTGATTTCAGTAACCGAGGTATTAACATAACGGGTCAGAAACTCAGCCGACTAATGTTTGCCGACGATATAGCACTGATAGCCAGCAACAAGGAAGAACTCATCACACTCATGGACGATATCTACAAAGCTAGGAAATTAGGATTGGAAATTAAGTTTGGAAAAACCAAGTACATGACGTCAGATAGAGAAGATGAAGAACAAATTACCATCAAAGGCAACTTAATTGAGAAAGCACAAACTTATAAGTATCTTAGGCAAATACTAACAATATGTAAGGCAAATCAAGAACCAGAGGCAAACGAGATCAGACAAACCTGGGCGGCTTACAGTAAAATGACAGATATACTAGCGCTGGGCATCCCCCTCGAGTTAAAAAGCGCCCTATAGAATCAGTGCATACTACCGGTGACCACTTACGGATCGCAAACCTGGGCAATTACCTAAACAATTATGGAAAAGCTAATTGTAAGAGTCAATCAAAGTGCAAACGAAAGACGCATACTAGGAATATCACTGAGATACAAGAAAAGAAACTATTAGATAAGAGAGAAGACGAAATGAAGGGATTTAGAAAATGAAATACTACAGCAGAAATGGAGTTGTGCCGGCCATGTCGCAAGAAATGAAGACAAATGGAGCGGAAAAATCAAAAGATGGAGACCATGGAACAACAGAAGAAGCGTAGGAAGATCACAGATGCAATGGAACGACGACCTGAAACGAACGGAAGGCATTAACTGATACCAAGCGGACCAGAACCGAACTGCGTGGAGAGCAAGAGGGAGGCGTATGCCCAACGGGTAGACAACAGCTAAAAAAAATTTCAAAACCAAACAAACGACTTTGTGGTACGTCACCTAGCATCAGTTCTTGCAGCAGCTGTATTTGTATGGTTTCATACCGAGGTCCGTACGTAAAATCTTCCAGGTGGTGGAATAACACAATCCCAATTGTTTACAACGGCGACGAATTGACGTATTGCGATCTTTATTAGCACTGGCACTACAGCAACAATATTCTCCTCGGTACGCACTCTTCGCATACGGGTTGGTGGATTAATGTCCAATAATGTGTAACTGGTGCGAAATTTGAAGCTTGAATAGCCTGTTCGGTGGGTCGATTATGACGACCATAAAATGGACGTAATATACGAAACACATTTCGCACTCAGCACGAATTTTGATAATAAAATTCAACGAACAACGCTTGCATGTCTATTCATAGTGAAATGGCAAACCTACTGAGCATTTTTGACATTGCCACATGTCACGAATCTTTTTTTTTACACTGAAAATCCAAATAACAAAAAATCACCCGTTATAAATATATTCAACCTGTTCATAGCTCTATAATATTAAGACTATGAACAAATCTCTACCTCCTGGCAAATACCACACAGGATATTCAATTATACAACAGACACATGCATGTTATTACTAGTCCGAGTACGTTTTCATGTTACTAACAAGCACTAGACAAATATCTTTGTTTTTAAAATCATTTCTTTCTATTTAAATTAATTGAATAGCCATCTGCAGACGCGTTTCGCGAACGCGTTCTCGAAAGTCGTTCTCAACAAACAGGTTGAATATATTTATATATTCAAGCTATATTCGTCTTTAATAAGTTTGTATCTTTGTTTTGTTTTAATGTGTAATTAACACATTATATGTGAGGAAACCTAAAATGATTCGAGCAGTCGGCTGAATTCCGCTACGAATGTAAACAGCCAAATGTGACCAAGGCTATGTACCAAAAGTGCTTAAAGCTAAACAAATGGGATACATTTGGATACATTGGAAACAGA
Source organism: Phosphuga atrata (assembly GCA_944588485.1). Taxonomy (NCBI): domain Eukaryota; kingdom Metazoa; phylum Arthropoda; class Insecta; order Coleoptera; family Silphidae; genus Phosphuga; species Phosphuga atrata. The sequence goes on along the minus strand of OX155907.1, from coordinate 2,372,489 downwards.
TTTCACAATAATTGAAATATTTTCTGTATAGTTCCACCTTAAGATATAACAATATAAACAACAATTATGTGATAGTAGATTTGCAAATTATTTTCTACAGGGTGGTTCAAAACCACTTCAAATTTTACTTCTGGAAATTTCAAACACAAGCAAAACTTGTTTCGCTATAAACAATATCCTTTTCAACCAGTCTCTAGTATAACAAAATCTAATATTTGATTTGAAATTGATTTGTTAATAATAATTTTTGCTAGTACTCATGGTCAGTTTATAATCTAGACGATCGCAAAGAACCTAACATCTTAAAGAGACGGTCGCGAGGAAGTCCGATTCTTAAAATGGAGTCTTGAAGACATTCTGAAAAGAGGTCGGTAGTTACGAAATTTTGAGGTGCCCTGGTATACTATATTAGGTTTTTTTTAATATAGCTTAAATATATATTAAAGAGCGGTTGATTTTGCTATATTTATAATGCAGCCAAACTCGGTTATAACGAAAGGAACCCTGGTTATGCATCACCTGGTTAAAACCAGGAACTTGGTTACAAACTACATTTCTAAAACACGTGTATTAAAATATACTGAAGATATTTCAATAATGTTCATAAAAAAAATTAGTGTTTTTGAAAAAATTTCTTCACATACTATGAGGCGCATATATTTCTTACAGGATATTTTATCAAAAGGAAATTTAGTTTCTAGCCCCGGATTTAATGTCTCATATCTTGTTAGAATTTTTCATTATAGTATATTCATGCACGCTATAACCAAATTTGTCTGTATAGTTTTTGGTAACTTTAAATGGAAATTAAACTAAAGTCGTTAAATATTTATTTTCCAGAGCATTGAATTTTCATTGCCAAAGAATTAGTAATCTCAGAGGAAATTGTTCCCAGCACGGATCCGAAGATATGCAAAAGCAGCATCTTCAAGCCTTTGTTAACGTCTTCAACTCACTATTAGATAGCCTTATTAACGTGGCCGAATATTTAAACCCAATGATTTTCGGTACAACAATAAGAAACATTTGCGACATAACAAACGTAATAACAACGAACTCTATTTAGCTTACTAATTCATATTATTTTGTTTTAGATGAATCATGATTTGACGGCCAATTTCGCGAACCGTTTAATACCATTTATATTGAACACTTTAGCTAAGAACACTCAAAACGCTTTGATAATAAACCGGTGCAAAGAGTTAATCATAGGTTTGAGTAAGAACAGCATTTGCGCGGAGTATATCCAATCGTCGTTAATGCAGCCACTGATAGCAATCATTTCTTACCCTAATGGAACCACCAATTTAGATAGAACGGAATCTCAATCAGTCGCCTTATACGTTTTGAGTGTTGTTATTGAAAACTCGTATTCTGAAGCTGTACGGCATGCTTTATTCCTACAGGGATACATGGTCGTCATAAAAACTATTAATTCTACAGACGATTTAGTTATCACTGAAGTAAGTTGATGTTACAACACTTTCTTAAATGTAAGCCTTTTTCTTTTCTAAACACAAATTTTTGCTGGGCTGCATAAAATGATGGTAAATCTATATGGATCACATAAATAGTCTGTCAGTTATTAAGCATGTGGTACCATGCGTTGTTTAAATTTACGTTGTTTATTATAATTTCTCCAAGGTATTTGAAGGAGGACACCTGTGGAATTGTGCCGTTTTCCATCTCTAACCGAGTTTTTGCACTACTCTGATGCAGATTTTCCATATACTGGGTTTTCTCGTATGATATCTGGAGGCCTGCCTTTGATGCTATATTGTGTAGCCACTGTAACATATTTTGTGCCATCCTTGGTCTTAGTAATGACTACTAAATCATCAGCAAACGCTAAACGTTTCACATTGACCTTGTTTCTCGAGTTTGCAATATTTACACCCTTCATGTCCTTTTCCCATTCTAGAACTAACTTTGTCTAGAACCAAGTTAAACAGAGTAGGGGAGAGTCACTTTGAAGAAAGCCCTAGATATTTCAAAAGGTTCGGAGACTTCCCTAAGAAATTTCATTTTAGGCGCAGGCTGCAATACGGGTTTTTACATACAGAAACGCACGGTACGCTATGGGAAAAATCAGTCGCTGGAAAAAACCGCTAGTGAGGCCGCTTGTATTAGTTTACTTGGGTCACAAAATCACGGGATTAAAAACCGTTGTAAATCGGGGTTGGGCATGGGTTTCTCAAAATTCAGTCTTTCCTTTGGAGGATGGAAAGACAGTTGAGGAGGTCTCGGAAACAGTCAGCTAGAATGTTGCAGTTCTCTTTAGTGTTCGTCTCCAATGTTCCACTTGCTCGACGGAAACAAAAAGATGGTTGATAACTGGATAAATGCACTCACTCTAACTGAATAAATTCACTCACAGAAAGTTTTTTAGAAATTCCTGGTGTTGTTTTTGGAGTTTTTATGAGTCTATTTTTGTCATAGGCTCGCTTCTCACCGCGGATTATGTTTGAGGAAGTTTTCTGCACCTCTAGGAAGGTGTTCCATTTTAAGTTGTTTTATGTGCAATCCACTGATTCCATGCTTTTGTGCGGTCTCATCAATGGCTTTATAGCAAGTCGTGTTCCACCACCTATGTTTACGTTTCCTTGAAGGCTGTCCTAATTTCCTGGCTGATGTCTGAAGTGTTTTACAATTTAGGTCTGCATTTGTTAGGCTGGAATCTCACTTTGCTTTGTGGTAGGTAGTGGTCCAACTCGTCGACAACTCCATTGCGAACTATTTTGGATCTCGCACGTATTCTTGAAATTGTAACGTGGTCGGTGAAATTCCCCTAATAACGGGTTCGGTGATTTCCACGTTTTCTTTTTATCTGAGGGTTTCACTAATTGCGTAGACATGTGTTTTAAAGCAAAAGCTTTACAAAAGTTAATAAGACATTCTCAGTTTCTATTCGTCCTCCAATGTGCCGAGTGATGACCTACATTCCATATATGTTTCCTCGCTTTGCCAACATGTATGTTAAAATCACCTACTAAGATTTTCACATGATGTTTTGGAATCTTGCTAGTGGTTTCTTCTAAGAGTTCCCAGAAGCCTTCAACTTTCTCTGGGTTTTTCTTATTGTCAATGTTCGGGAGTGTGGGCGTTGACCAAGGAGTATGCTTTATTTCCAGATTTCATAGTAAGTCCTGAGATTCTTTCAGATGGGGAAGTGAGTTGATGATATTTTTTCGTACCGCAAAGGCTGTCCTTAGTTGTGTAAAGTTCCCGTGGATTCTTATGGCAGGTTTGCCCTTAAAAATCCTGTATTCTTCCGAGTCAAAGTGGTTTTCATCTTAGAAGCGCGTTTCCTTTAGTGCTACGATTTGAATGTCAAACTAGTCCAAAGCGTTCGTTAGCTGTTTAAGCCTGCCTGTTTTCAGTAGGATGTTGACATTAATTGTACCTAAAAATGTCTTCTTCTTGGGAAAAAGAGATTTTGAGAAGCTCCGATTTTTCTCTGCTTGATGCTCCCGATCCCCGAGAATCCGATGATCGAGAGAGTCCGGACCAGGTGTGTCCGGAGCCTGGGGTAGTTGCTGTGATAACATATTATCATGCCAATGTTGCAAGTTGAAAAAAACCAAGCAGGGGTGATCATACATGAATGATCACAAAGTTACAACTCGATGGTTAAGATCGAGAGGTCCCTCATGCTGATTCTTTTACGATTGAGGAGTTTATGGTCAGAACTACGGTTGTAAACCGTAGAGCCAGTTCCTCCGCTCTCTCCGCCGTTGGGAAATATGCTCTTCCGCCGTCGAGACCTTTGACTGCAGTCCTTTTTGCCTCAGTTATTAATTTTTATTATTATTTTTATTCAATCTAAATGAATAGAAATAAAACACATGTGACTTGTGAGTAACGGCAAACAGCCCTAGAAAGAGATGCAAGAAGTCTTGGCCAAAACCGTCTACGAAGCGAAAAGTCTGATTTCCAAAGATCAAGCCGTGACAATGATGGTCGTTCAGAAATGCCTGGTCCTGCTGAAGGGAGCGGTGACGATCGTTATCCCATGAAGCTGCCGCCCCACGACGTCATCCCCATGGAGTTTGAGAACGTGGAGGATTAGACCGGTACGCAGGCCGCCTTGGAAGTCATCGACGGCAACATCTGGTTCTGTGAGAAGCAGATGTTCAGGGATGGCAAAGTCGTTGGAGATTATGTTGGCAAAATCAAGAATTGTTAGGTGATTATGAAGATATCAAAGCCTGGAAAAGGAGCTCCAGGTCGTGAGCCGATTATGAATGAGGAGCAGAAGAAGCAGATAATGCTTCATGCGTTCAGGAAGCAGGAGGAGATGACGAAGATGATGGAAAACGACGACGAGACGTACTTTGACTCCAAGTGGGCGGACGGTGGGACGTTGAAACCTTCCATGGGATAGACATGATCTCTTGGAGGCCAGGAAAATAACGAATTAATAAACATTATTTAATAATAAATAGACTAGACAGACAAGACTAGACAGACAAGACTAGACAGACAAGACTAGACAGACAAGACTAGACAGACAAGACTAGACAGACAAGACTAGACAGACAAGACTAGACAGACAAGACTAGACAGACAAGACTAGACAGACAAGACTAGGCAGACAAGACTAGACAGACAAGACTAGATAGACAAGACTAGACAGACAAGACTAGGCAGACAAGACTAGACAGACAAGACTAGACAGACAAGACCAGACAGACAAGACTAGACAGACAAGACTAGACACACAAGACTAGAAAGACAAGACTAGACAGACAAGACTAGACAGACAAGACTAGACAGCCAAGACTAGACAGACAAGACTAGACAGACAAGACTAGACAGACAAGACTAGACAGACAAGACTAGACAGACAAGACTAGACAGACAAGACTAGACAGACAAGACTAGACAGACAAGACTAGACAGACAAGACTGGACAGACAGGACTAAGCAGACAAGACTAGACAGTCAAGACTAGACAGACAAGACTAGACAGACAAGACTGGACAGAGAAGACTAGACGGACAATACTAGACAGACAAGACTAGACAGACAAGACTGGACAGACAAGACTAGACAGACAGGACTAGACAGGCAAGGCTAGCATAAGCCAGAATATTGGCCCTTTCGGCAACTTGAAACGTTCAGACCTTCTCTCTCACTTTCGCTCTATAATATGTACTCCCATACAAGTTTCTAATTCCTCCCCTTAACTTCGGTTTTTCCATTTCGTTATGAACAATGTAGTGTAACTAGGTGCTCAGTAGTTCCTCAGCCATGTCGGAACACAGCTTGAACTTGTAAAATGTTTTTTTTTCAACGTCTCCCTGCAGTTTTAACTCTAAAACCTTGGTGTATACTTTACATCAAAAGGGGATTAATTTGAAAAATATAAATGTAGCCTTTTATTTCAATTCCACTTCCATTATTTTGTGTCGTTAAAAACTTATTGTCTCTTGATTGGAGACCTTACTTTATCAATCAACCTAACCTAACTTACTTTGTATGTCAATATACGTTTCCGAAACTCGAAACAGTTTTAGTCCTAAGCATTTAGGATACCAAATTTGTATTGACATCTCGATTTTTTTGTTTTTAGATGGGAACACGCTGTTTGTGTATGTTTCTATTAAAATGCCAAATACAATTGTCTATGTTGGGCCAAAGCGACCTGGAAACGTTGCTGGGAGTAATTTACAGATTTTTGGAACCAACGCGGGACGAAATCGCCTGTAAACATATAGATAAGCTAATAATATGTGCCTTTAAATCCTTACGCCAGCAACTGTCAAGCTACACCGAGAAATTGGTGAAATGTATTTTGAGCAAATTGAACTTTTCCCACTCGCTCGAAGTTAAAGAAAGCTTCGCCGTTATCTTCTTGCATTACTTTTATTACAACAATGAACGGATCGTTCCACTTTTAAATAAAGTGCCTGGGCCTACAGGTGGAAGTGCTCTAATCTACATAGTTCAACTGATCGTTAATTTCAAATATGAACGGTCAATTTATGGAAAATATCTACAGTACGATCTAATCATATAAATGTATATCGGTTTATTATATTTGTTTATTTTTTAGTATTCTCGTGTTGTGTAAGATTTTGGAAAATACTTTGCTTAGGGAAGATAGTAGGATTAGTGATATATTGATTACGGATGAACTAGAGGATAACAAGAAAGACATTCCACTGTTATCTTACATTTTTAAATTGTTAGTTGAGAAATATTTGATGTTAAAAAAAGTACAAAATAATTTCGTAAGTATAATATATAACTACATATTTTATATATTTCAGTGTGTGATTACATCAACAGTTAGTGCGACCCTTGCAAGTTACATTGTTTCATTACACATAGTGTGTCATAACTCCACCTACAAACTTTCAGGACTGATTCTATGATCCAAAATAAGCATAAAAATCTTAACCCTTTGCACTCGAGAGGTGACCCTCACTCACCATATGATTTAATGCCGCAACTCGAGAGGTGACTTTCGCCCACCACTTTCTTTGGTGCGGAAATTCGCTGCGCGGTGATAACTATTTATGTTTTCTTATGTAGTGAAATCTTCTTTATGTTTGTGATCTTGTTCTTTGAAGTTTGTTCTTAAGCACTGCGTATATAATCTTAAAAAGATGATAATCTCTCTTTAAAACTTGTTTAACAAAACATCGTTTCATATGTGTTCATTTACATATATATATATATATATATATATATATATATATATTTATATTTCATATGTGGCCATTTTTTTTATAATTTAGACTTTTGTGATTACATTAAAACTTTTAGAAAACATTGTTAAAAGAATTAAATATCATTTGTTCATTTTAGCTTTATGATGACGGTGAAGAATACGAAGAAATTTCTGATACAGAAACCGACGATACAACCGATACAGATCAATTTGTGGATTTGTGCAACGTCCTAGAAGAACCAATCAATCAAAAGCAAGTCGAAGACTATCTGGCTAATTATATGGGTACATTTTCTAGACACGAGAGCTTCAAACGACTCGCTGATAATTGCCTGAATTCCGTTCAAAGACAACGATTATATAGCCAACTGTCGGAGTCGCTCCCTTATTATTAGCACCTTCCATTTCCTTTTTCCACCTACCGTAAAGGAAACACATACTGTGATTGATCTTCATGGATATTAATTCGGTTTTGTAGGAAGTTTTAGTATTTATTTTCATATTAATTGTGAAGTTTTCATAAATTAACATAAAAAATGTGAGAAATTAATATTTGTCTTAATTTCCATGGGTAAGAATTGTGTTTTCTAGGATGTTTTTTTATTAGGATGGATTTTTATTTACTAGGATGTTAATTAGTCATGTTTTTTATTAATTGTCAAGATTTTATAAAACAAAAACAAACGAAGTAATATTAATTAAACTAATTAATTTTTATTGATAATAATGTTGGATATTTTGAATGGATTTTAATTAATTTCCATGGATAATAATTGTGTTTTATAGAAGGCTTAATAATAAGTAATATTTATTTTTATATTTATTGTTGAGTTTATTTTATGAATCGAAACAAACACGAAAAAAGTAGCATTAAAATAATTACTTTTTGTATTTATTTTAAAGTATTATTTACAAAACGTGAGAAATATGACAAAACAATCGCAATTTGTAGGTTTCTGTGGTAACTTGTACTGCCATCTCCATAGATCTATTGTACCCCACCCTCTTCCTTTATTCGTTGGTATACTTATCCATTTTGAGCGCGCACTGGTACCCAGTATAGCGTTACTTTATTTTCTTTGCTGAACTTGTTTAACTTTCCCACACAGTCCCATACCAGTTTGGATCATATGATGTATGAGTTGATGGCTATCTGACAGGATAGCAAATCGTTTTTTGCGATAGTTCCTGTCGAGGTTAAATTGTGCACATCTTTCCATTGCACGTATCTCTGCTTGGAAGATACTTGGCTATATTTCCATGGATTCAAAGTATTTGATATGAGCTCCAAACACTCCTGCACAAGTACCTTCCTTTGTCTTCGAACCATCGGTATACCACCTGATAGCACTTTGATCTATGTGGTATGCTGAGGATTCGTCACTCCAATCGGCTTTAGAACTACACATTGCTGTGTAGTTTTTCTCGAAATGGTACTTGTTTACCATTTCGTCTTTTGCTACTTCCAGTCAGGGGATCTTTTCAGCGGGGCTATTCCGGTCTCTGCTCCCCATTATTTTACCTCTGCCTATTCCTTCCTTGCCGAACCTTACAATCGCCGATCTAGCGCCCCGCTCCGCAACAAGGTGCAACGGAGTCAGATCCAGCAGTAGTTCCATTGCCGCTGTCGGGTATGAGCCCATCGCCCCCGTCATGCAGACAAACGCCAGTCTTTGAATCTTCTCAAGCCGCTTCTTCATAGAGACCAGCTTGGTTCTACTTTCTCACGCAACTGCCCCTTAAACGATCGCAAGTCTCGCTATCATTGTGTACATCCATCGCAGGATTGTGGGGTTACAAACCCACGTTTTCCCTGCCAGAGTTTGGTACACCATTAGAGCGCGTTTGGCTTTACCTACCGCTGCTTCAGCGTGTCTATTCCATAGGAGTTTGCTATCTAGTGTGTTACCCAGATACTTTTACCTCTCCTGTTTGTATTCTACTGCCCTCCCATCCATCAATATGGGTTGTAGGCAGTTTAGTCTTCTTTTTCTAGTAAATGGTACCACCGTGGTTTTGCTCGGGTTGAGTTTCAGTCCCACTGTTTGACACCATCTATTAGTTACTTTAAGGCCTCTCTGTACTCAAACTTCCCTCTGGCTATGATGACTATGTCATCGGCGTAACCTTGGCTTTTAATGTCTAGGTCGTTCAGCCTATCCCGTGATACAGCAACTTCCAGGCTCCACATCATTGGTGATAGCACACCTCCCACGCTCGAGTTATGGAGATCTTGATGATGTCTTTTCCCACTTGTGCCTTCGCCGCTATAGTTGTCAGTTGACTGACAGTCTAGTTGACTAGGTAATGCTGTCTTTCGAGAACCGATTTGACAGCCTCGTGACAGCCTTCATTTGTCAGCCGATACATGCCGTCGGTCTATGTGGATTTTCCTGCTCTGTATGCATGCTGTCAGTTGTGTACTGGTGCACCGTTGTCCTAAGGTAATTGTTAATTACCTTCTCCATTGTCTTTAACATGAAAGATGGAAACAGCCGATGGCCCATCTGATTCCGTTTTCCGTGTAGATAGACGCGGCCCTCTTCCAGTCAGCCCAACTTGGCCACCGTAGTTGCATAAAGCCTTCGGTTTCTTTGTATTTTCTATATCCCGGAAAAAGGGGTTCTACTAGGAGAGAGCTTCGCTAGTGCTTTGTGCAATCTAACTGCCATCGGGGTGATTCTATATTTTCACAGAAGGTCCTAAAGTTGTTCCTTTTTGCCCTTCTGATCTCTTTGTTGTAGGTGGTGAGCACCTCGTATTCTAGCCAATTTCCGTATTGTTTAGCTTTGTTGAAAAGCCTACGTACTTGTGCTCTTAATGTAGACACATTTTAGTTGCGCCATTTTTCATCCTTATGCTCCTTCACGGTTTTTACCGGGCAGTTGAATTCAAATGTCCAGGTGATTGCTACATTTATTTCTCCTACAGCTTGCTCTAGTACTGGGTATTTGATGCTACCCGCACTGTCACTTGCTCTAGGCCACATAGTTTGTCTGGGTTTTCGGATGAGGATGTTTTCGTCACTCGCTCCTTCCAGTTCAAACTCTATGGTCCTGTGGTATGACATTGAGGGTTCACTTGAAACTCTCCACTGAATATCTGAAAATTTCTTTGATTTATAAGTAACCCAAAATGATTTGTGATAGGCGGACGAGCTTAGACAGTCAAGATCAGATACACAAGACTAGACACACAATATAAGACAGGACTAGCCAAACTAGAATGGACAGACGAGAGTAGACAGACAAGATTATAAAGACAATTATGAACAGACAGATAGGACAAGGGAGACTAGATAAAACTCGTCGTACCTATCAAGAAACAACTTAAAATTGGCAATGGTAATTCAGAATAAAAAGACAAACATCTTCCAGATCTAGTGTTTAGTAAAACGAGGGTACGCGCTATCATCCCTCCTATTCAACCTAAAAAACCTTACATGCCGCGATAATGAAAATGTGTGCAACGAACAATATAAGTACTAAAGGGGTGTAAGAGCTAGTTCGCCTCCTCGTGGTGCACCCTGGGTAATGCTAAATGAACTAGCAAATATTGGCGGTCAGACAAATCAAGAAGTTTCTCCTGACCCGACACTTAAACAACCAGCCAAATCAGAGCCAAATCGATAATGCTACCAACATTAAATAAACCAACAACTCTTCTAAGGGCTTGCTGACGAGAAACGTAGTACCTTGTGTCCGTATTTGCCATATAAACATAGAGAGCATAAACTACTAAAAATGCCAATATTTATCTAAACTTTTAAAGACTGACAATATTGATCTGGTTGCTATTCAGGAAACACACTGCCAATCAAATGAACAACTGCAAAAAAGGGTCAAAATACCCGGATACGACCTACTCGGAGCAACCTATCACCTAGCCTAGCAGCAACCTACGTCAGGCACGACATCGAAAACGCTTCTTTGATAAACACCTGTACTGAAAATGGAATTCATGTCGTCGTGACGAAAATTGGAGACATCACAGTATCCAATATCTATAAACCACCAGCTACAGCTTGGCCAGACTCAATTCTCCAAACTTGACCCCATCCAGCACTTTACGTGGGTGAATTGAACAGCCACCACGAGCAGTAGAAATATAGAAACTGTGACGCTAACGGAGAGACGAAAACCTTAATCTCGTCTCCGATGCAGAAGACCGTTTCTCATTCAAGTGCGCAGCATGGAGACGAGAATATAACCTTGATCTGTGCTTCACGTCAACCAGCAACAATAACAATGCATCCCTTCCGGTCCAACGGCAGGTTCTCTGCGATTTTCCACACAGCCAGCATCGCCCTGTCATAATAGAAACGGGCACCTAAATACCAGTAATCACGTCCTCACCTCGACCAAGGTGGAACTTTGGGAAGGCTAACTGGGACAAGTTTTCTGAAGATCTAGATAAATGCCTAGGCTGGATCCCACTACAGAGTAAAAATTACACCCGATTCGTGGGAGCAATCATAGGCACCGCTAAAAAGTGTATCGCAAGTGTGGCATCCAAAACCGGTTTTCGGTTTGGTGACGGGGTAGTGTGTGGAGAAAAGAAAAATAACAAACCCGGAGACGATGTAACTTTTTATTGCGCGTCACGTGACGCGTGCCGGTTTTGATGCGAGTTGTGGAAGTTGTCTCTGATGTTCTGCTGGAAGTTGTGTTCACTGATGTTCTACTGGAAGTTGTGTCTGGATGTTGTTTCGAAGTTGTCTCTCGAAGTCGTTTCTCCAAACTCTCCCTTTGTCACTCCCGTCCCGTCCTTTTATCCCTCGGTCAAACGCATCTTCTCTCTGGTAACTTTGGTGGGAGAGGTTTTTCGTTGTCCCGATTGGTTGTTCGTTCTTCCCTCCTATTGGTGCTGACGCCAAGTAAGAGGGAGGAAAAATCGGTATTGTTTGATCGGCTCCAGCCCGCTCATAAAACGGTCTGGGCCATAAAACGATTAAGAAAAACCCGAACCTATCGGCTTTGTTTGATCAGCTCCAGCCCGCTTATAAAACGGTCTGGGCCATAAAACGATTAAGAAAAACCCGAACCTATCGGCTTTGTTTGATCAGCTCCAGCCCGCTTATAAAACGGTCTGGGCCATAAAACGATTAAGAAAAACCCGAACCTATCGGCTTTGTTTGATCAGCTGCAGCCCGCTTATAAAACGGTCTGGGCCATAAAACGGTTTAGGAAAAACCCGAACCTGTGCAACTCATCTTGTCAATAATGAGTCCCTACAGGACCCCCCTGCTAGTGATTAACGATACAAGTGCATAATTTACAAAGTTACAGGGTTTATCTCAAACCGGCCTGGTAAAATTCGGTGAATCTAACGCGGCGTCCTGATCTTGTTCGGAGGCCTGGGTCGGTGTTGGGAGTCACAGGTTGGGGTGCAAGCGATGGTGCTGGTGCTGGCGCTGGTTGCATGGGAGCTTGGGTTCCGCCCGCGTCGTCCGGAGGGTCGTCATCGGAGTCGCTCTCCAGCTCTGGTTTTTCGATGTTCTCGTCGATGATGTACGCAGGTTTGAGTCTATCGATCGTAACTGGTACGTGTCTTCCCCGCATCAAGAGAACGAAAACCTTGTCAGTGCGTGAAATTACTTTGTACGGACCATCATACGGCAGTTGGAGAGGTCCGTTTGGTGCGTCGTGGCGCACAAAAACGTGGGTAGCAGTGACGAGATCCTTAAAGACGAAGATTCTGCGCTCACCGTGCCTGGACCCACTGACTGGACGGAGTGTCTCGAAGCGTTGACGAAGTTCCTTCACGAATTCAGCGGAGTTGTCGACCTCTGGGATCGCCCGGGATACCAGGAATTCTCCGGGAAGGCGAAGGGGCTGACCGTAGACCATCTCGGCTGTTGTCGCCTGTAGGTCGTCCTTCCAAGCTGCACGTATGCCAAGTAGCACCGTTGGGAGCGTTTCAGTCCACCGAGTAGCCTGCAAGCACTTGATGGAGCTTTTTAGCTGCCGATGAAAACGTTCGACCATGCCATTGGCCGCTGGGTGGTACGCCGTTGTGTGCAGGTGCGTCGTCCCTAGGAGTTGGTTGAGGCAGCGGAACAGGTGGGACTCGAACTGCCTGCCTTGGTCGGTGGTGATCCGGAGAGGTGTGCCAAAACGTGCAACCCAGCTGTTGTAGAAAGCGCGGGCAACGGTTTCGGCTTCCTGGTCCTGTAGAGGGATTGCCTCCGGCCATCGCGAGAAACGATCAACGCAGGTTAGGCAGTACCTGTATCCCTGCGAGTACGGCATGATGATCAGGTCCAGATGAACGTGCTCGAACCGGCGGGAAGGTGCTGCAAATGAGCCGACTGGAGCGGATACATGCCTGGTGACCTTGGATTGCTGACACTGGATACAAGCTCGTGCCCAGGTGCGACAGTTCACGTTGATGGAGGGCCAAACGTAGCGCTGTGTCATCATTTTCGTTTTTGCCCTGATCCCAGGATGAGACAGCCCGTGGATGGCGTCGAAGGCTGCCCTGCGGAACGGCGTCGTGAGAAAAGGCCTGGCAGTGTGTGTTTTGACGTCGCAGAAGATCGCGGCGTCTGAACCCGGAATGCGGATTTGTCGCAAGTCCAGCTCGGAGCTGTCATCTTGCAAGAGTCCTTGAAGTTCCTGATCTTGTTGCTGCGATGTCGCCAGAGCCTCGAAGTCCATTGGAACAGTGATCTCGTCGACCCTGGATAGAGCGTCGGCGACGACGTTGTCTTGCCCCGCGATGTGCCTGATGTCGGTTGTAAATTGGCTAATCAAGTCCAGGTGACGGAATTGGCGTGGCGAGCATTTGTCGGACCTCTGGCGGAAGGCGAAAATTAGCGGCTTGTGGTCCGTGAGGATGGTAAACGGACGGCCCTCGACCATATGCCTGAAATGCTGAACTGCACAGTAAATCGCTAGGAGCTCCCGATCGTATGCGCTATATTTATTCTCGGAGCTACTAAGCTTCTTTGAAAAGAATCCAAGCGGCTCCCAGTGATCGTCGACTCGTTGTTGAAGGACTGCGCCTATGCTGTAGTCCGACGCGTCGCACGCCAGAGACGGGTCTGCGCCGGGTCGAGGATGCGCCAAGAGTGTTGCGGTGGCCAGCTCCTCCTTGCACTGCATGAAGGCTGCCTCGGCTCCGTTGTTCCACTGAATCGGCGTGCTCCCCTTGATGTTACCTTTGAGAAGGTCGTTGATGTTCGCCTGTGTTTTAGCAGCCCTGGGTAGAAACCTTCGATAAAAATTGAGCATCCCCAGGAACTGCCGTAGTCCTTTGGCAGTCTTCGGCTTCTCATATTCTCGGATCGCGGCGACTTTTTCGGGAAGCGGTTCTGTTCCTCTCTCGGAGACGCGGTACCCTAGAAACTGTATGGTTGCCGCGCCGAAACAGCACTTGTTGGGGTTGATCACGACACCAAACTGCTGCAAGCGTTCGAACAGGGTTTGCAGATGACCACGATGCTCCTCTTCGGACGATGGTGCCACCAAGATGTCGTCTATGTAAGCGTAGCAGAAATCCAAACCGCGGAGGACTTCGTCGATGAACCGCTGGAACGTTTGCGCGGCGTTTCGCAACCCGAAGCTCATGGATGGAAACTCGAATAATCCAAATGGTGTGGTAATGGCCGTTTTAGGAACGTCTTCTTCCGCGACTGGAATTTGGTGATATGCCCTTACCAAATCGATCGAGGTGAAGATCTTCTTCCCATTGAGCGTCTGCGCGAAGTCTTCGATGTGGCGCACCGGGTAACGATCCGGGATGGTGCGTGCGTTGAGGGCCCGATAATCACCACAGGGACGCCATTCGTCGCCTTTCTTTGGCACCATGTGCAAAGGTGAAGCCCAACTGCTCTTAGATGGGCGGCAAATGCCCAACCGCAGCATGGACTCGAACTCCTTTCTGGCGTTCAACAGTCGGTCCGGGGCAAGTCGACGCGGTCTTGCGGCTTCAGGTGGTCCGGGCGTCGTGTGTATGTGGTGGACGGTGCTGTGTTTCACTGTTGGTGCCTTGCATGCTCCGTCGGGTCGCGTGATTTCTGGGTAGCGCTGCAAAAGCTCGTGATATTCAGAATTTCCGATGACGATTTTGACACTTGCGATGTTACCCGAACTCGGCCTATTTCCGGTCGTCTTGACTTGCGTCAGGCTATCTACGAGATGTTTGTTTCGCATGTCTACCAGCAGGCCGTAGTGAGCCAGGAAATCGGCGCCAATAATCGCGCGTGTTACGTCCGCGATCACAAGGTTCCACGTGAAGTCGCGTCTCAATCCGAAATCCAATGTCATTGTCACTGAGCCGTACGTCGCAATCGGCGTGTTGTTTGCTGCGGAAAGTTCGTAGTTCGTCTTTGTCCGGCGACCACGCACAAGTTTACGGGGAAAAATACACAGATCCGAACCAGTGTCTATCAGAAATTTCGTGCCGCTAATGCGATCTGGCACGAACAAGCGGCGTACGTTTGGGCAGTCATCGCTTGCCGCCATAAGCGATGATCCGCTTAGTTTCCCGAACGCGCGGTGAAGACGGCGTTTAACTCGCACGGAGGCCTGCATTTGCGCGCACTGTCACCGAACGTGTAATGGTACCAGCACATTCCGTCGTACTGGACTGGAAGGCGAGAACCTGAGCGGTTGCGGTTCGACGGTGACCGATCCGAGCGGTCTCGACTGATTGAACGGCTGCGGCGCGCTTGTTGGAGCTCTGACCTAATGGCCGAGATTTCCCGTCGGTTGTCTATCTGCACCTCCGCCAATTGTCGTTGGAGGCCGGCCAATTGCTCTAAGATCTTCGACTCGAGGGAAGATGACACTGCGGATACCTGGTTTCGCGGCTGTAGGGTCCCGATCGAGTCCAAAACGTTGTCCGCGATCCTGGCCAACTCGTCGAGGGAGGTGTTTTCTTGCTGCGTCGCTAGGCAGGCCCGCACGACCGGGTTGAGGCGGTCCATCCAGAGGGCCTTGGTGATGTCCTGGGCCCCGTGTTCGCCGGCAAGTAGCTGCAGCTGTCGCAAAAATTGTGACGGAGTTCGGTCGCCGATGTCCTCGCGCTCCAACAACTGCCGTGTCCGTTGTTGCTGTGTTTTTCCGAGTCTCCTGATAAGTTCGTCCTTCAGCTTCTGATACGGGTCGTCGGCTTCCTTTGGTGGGTCGAGAAGTAGGTCGCGGATCTCCTTAGCGTACCGCGGCTCGAGCGACGTACCGACGTATTCGAACTTCTCGGTACTGGTAGTGATACCAGCGTTTTTCAATGCCCAAGTATTTATATTTCTTTAGGATCAAAATTATGTGCACTCTAAATCTGTGAACCTTTATTTGACTACATATTTACTGTTCTTACGTTTTATTTGAGTACAAATAAATCCACAATATAATACTTCATGAATAACAATAGAAAAATGAAATTATTTTCCACTTGAAGAAAAAAATTAAATAAATAAAAACGGACTTTCTAAAAAACCCGGTTTTACGGTTTCCTAAATTTTAACAGAAAACCCGGTTAACCGGTTTTAACCGGTTTGGATTCAAATTCAAAATAATTTATTTCCATATTCAAGTTGTACAACAAATGGAAATGTGTCAAGATAAAACATGAATAACTATTACAAAACTGAAGTTTCACTTTCAACTGAGAAAATCTGATAATGCTAAAGGTTCTAAGTCCCTTAAACAATTGAACACTTGTTTTTAAATGTTTTAAAGTTTTTTATATCTTTCATTTTTTTTGGCAAGTGATTATATACTCTGATGCAGCTGTAGTAGGGTCCTCTTTCGGATATTGTTAATTTGTGTATTGGCGGCATATATTCAAAATTATTCCTCCTAGTTTCCACATTGTGGTTGTTTTTACTGTTTCTGAAGAGTGTTTTGTGTTTGAAGATAAAATTCATAGATATATTGGCCATACACGGTTAATATATTTGCTTCTTGAAATTTTCCTCGGCAGGATTGTCTGTAGTCTAAATTTAGCTACGTACAGCCTGTTTTTGTATAATGAAGACATTATTGATGTTTTTTCCAGTCCCCCAGAAGATTATACCAAATCGTATGTGAGATTGAAAATTCGAATAGTATACCATTTTTATCACCTTTGGACATAGAACTCTTTGTAAGATTCTTAAAGAATACACTGATTTATTTAACTGGCTGATTAAGGAGTCTATGTGTGTTTCCCATTTTAAGTTTTCACCGATGTGTATCCCAAGGAGCTTAACACAGTATTTTAGATCTACTTTATCACTACCTAGTTCTATTTGTGTTGGGTAGTTTAAAGGGGATCTATTTGTCTTAAAGATGATTACATTCGTCTTTCGCTCATTTATTGTTAGTTTTCATTTTATTCTTTTTGAACCAATGTTTTAATAAGTTCAACGCATTGTTTGTATTAAGACTAACCTCTTCCAAATTTGCTATGAGTAGCGTCGTGTCATCTGCATAGTTTAGAATCTCAAAGTGCGTCTGACTTAAAACTAATGGTAAATCATTTAGGTATATTGTAAACAATAATGGACCTAAAATACTCCCTTGCGGTATTACAATTGGTATGCTTGTGACATTCGATTTCAAGTGACCACAGTCTGCAATTACTTTAGTTTGTTGGGTTCTATCCGTTAAGTAAGATCTAAACCAGGTGAGAGCTGTACCTCTAATCCCATACTTCTCTAGTTTTTGTAGTAAGATGTCGTGTAAGATGTAGTAAGATGGGTCTACTGTGTCATAGGCCTTTGAAAGGTCAATTAGAATACCACAGGGGATTTCATGATTTTCTAGCTGTTCTAAGATTTTGTTGATGAAATAAAAACAAGCTGTCTCTATATTACCTCCTTCAATATATCCGTGTTGAGAATTATTCAACAATTTATGCTTTCTTAAAAATCCATAGTCCTATTAGCTGCTATTTTCTCAAATATTTTTGAAAACGATGATAGCGTACGAATGGGTCTATAGTTCTCTATTAGTGTTCTATTTCCTTTCTTAAAGACTGGTGTTATTATAGAGTGTTTCAGCTTGTTTGGAAAAACTCCATATTTTATTGAATTATTTATTATGTATTCAATTCTCCATATAACATTTTTTATGACGCTTATTGAAATTTCGTCATAACCAGAACTTTTTTTGTTATTGAGATTCATAATTATCTCCACAATTTCCTCCTGTGTTGTTGGCTTAAAATATAGAGAATTGCTTACTGGATTGATTGTGAGTATTTTACTTGGTCTATCTGTTTTGACAACTGTCTAGGATTGTTTGTATAAATGTTATTGAAATTATTAGCAATTGTGGAAAAATTCGCTAGATCTGTATTAAAAGATATGCTGTTTGGTCTCTTGTTTGTTGCTACAATTTGATTGACGACATTCCAAGTTGATCTCATTATATTTTCTGAATATTTAATTTGGTTTTCTAAATTCATTTTTTTAGATCTTCTTAGTGTCTGATCATATTCACGTTTGGTCTTATTGAATTGTTTCCTACTATTTTCGTCAAAATGAGATAATATCTGTAGAATTTCTAATTTGTTTCTTATGGTTGTTATTTCTGGATCCGCGTATCTGGGATTGTTTCTTGATAATCTATTTTTTAATGTAGTTGGATAACTACTATTAAAAAATACTAAGAATTTCTCCATGAAACATTCCCACTGATTATTTATGTCATTTACTTTTTTTGTGTATACTTCTAGCCATGTTTCTTCAGAAATAAGTTTTTGGAAATGTATTGTGTTTTTATTTGAGAAATGCCTAAATCTAAATTTAGTCACCGTTTTTTTGTCGTCAATAAGGCTAATTATTTGGGCTCTATGATCAGACACATAATATTCTTTTGTTTCTGCCGTGTAGCTAATTCCAGATTGTAATACAATGTTATCAATGCAAGAAGATGACTGAGAGTGGCTCGGTTCTATTAATGCCATTATTAAATTAAATGAATGAAATAAGGATTTTAGTTGTCTACTTTCATTATTTAGTTTCAACATGTCTACATTGTAGTCACCCGCTATGATACATTGTTTATTTTGTTTGTGTAACTCAATCAGTAATCGGTGTAATTTTTGTATGAACTCTTTAAAACTGGTCAATGGGGCTCTATATAGTGCAACAACTATTGTAGACATTTTGTTTATAACTATCTCTGTAGCTGCAATTTCAAAAACAAGTTCCTGCGCAAGTTTATCAATGTCAGGCTTTGGTATGCATTTCACTTCGTCTTTGCAGAAGATAGCCACTCCTCCATGTTGTCCTGACTTGCGGCAATAGGACGCTTTTAGTTGAAAATTTGAAATTTGGAAAATTTTGATTTGTTGATGATTTTTCCAATGTTCTGTTATAATTAACAAGTTTATATTTTCTTATAATTAACTAATTAACTTTTTATAATTAACAAGTTTATAACGGTTTATATTTTCCTGTAGCATATATTCAAGTTTCTCTATTGAGTTAGCAAATCTTAGCATTTTCTGGAAAGTTTATTCTTGTTGCCTGTGATTGGGAAGTTTTTAAAAAATTGAGTTTCATCGGCTTCTGTATTGTTGTCTAAAGTCATCAGTATCCCTTCGGGCCAGAAGGAGCTTTCATAAACATCATCTTTAAGGATTGGATCTACACCAACCTTAAAGCTAATGTTGTCTACAAGTCGAACTTTAGGTGTTATTTTCTCAGCCACACTGTTTGACAACCCCGTTATCCTTTTAAGGTGGTTTAAAACCATATCCTCGTTGACGTGTTCTTTCGCACGAGAAATAAACAACCATATTTTTTTTTGGTTGTGTTTCTCTTCCAGCAAATCCTGTATTCTTATCTTCATCGTTTGTTTTTGCACTCCCGAGAGACGTACGATTTTTTTCCTTTTGGGGGCCACGATTGATGATGATAGTGAATTATCTCTACTTTTCTATTGGAGTTTTTGTTAAATGGCGTATTTTTGGTTGCCTGCTCACCTAGCGGTACGATTGTACGATGATATTCGCGATTGATTCTGACTGATTTTCTAGCCGAGAAGCACTTATTGTTTCTAAGTTTTGGCGAGGGGCGGCGTTAGATTTTGTGGTGTGTTTTGGTCGTATATTATGACATTTTAACAACTCTATCTGATCTTGAAGCGTGATAAGGTTTTTTTCATTTTATTCATTATACGATTCTTCTCTTCCATCTCCTTCACTAATTTTTTCAACAGAAGATTTTCCTTTTGTAGGGTTTTCACATTTACTTTTTCCATAATATCCGAAGATTCAGGGTTAGTTTCTTCTGTGTTTACACAAAATTTATGCTCACATTTTGCTTTATTATGATAGTCACAGAATAGCGCTGAGCTTTATCAAAACTTCCTCGAAACCGGTGATCAAGAAATAGCAGAGTCATTCATAGTTATATGAATCTCAATAGAAAGTTTAAATTTCCAGAACTCAAACAGAAAAGCGTGGACACTCCTAAGAAAACTAAGGAGTGGATCACGCATTCACAGATCAAAAGCAACTATCTCGCCAAACGCAGTAGCATCTCATATAGTAGCAACGTCCAGAGCACCAAACGACAAAGATCACACAATAAAAGTTAAACGAGACCTCAGACACCTTAAAACCTCAGCGAGAGAGACGGCACACTCCCGACCTGTCACAGCAGAGGATATTTCTACAGCAATTCAAGATTTTAAGCCCGGAAAGGCTCCCGAATTCCATAACATCAGTCCTAAACTTCTAATACACTGCGGAAACTTTATTTCACCGACGTATTACGGACGGGAAATCTACCCAAGGAATTTAAAAGATCTAAAATCATAGCTATCCTTAAACCAGGTAAACCGGTGGTTACCCAAAAGCTATAGACCCATAGCACTGCTATCCGTAAGTTACAAACTGCTCGAAATCCCAATAGAACAGGCGGGTTTCAGACCGAAACGAAGCTGCGTGGAAGCAGGGTTCCAGGTGTCCAGGTTTCCAGCAGACCACCTTCATCGAATTGTCGGCAGATTACGACACAGTGTGGCGAGAGGGCATGATCTGTAAGTTTCTGCAAGTGATTCCGTGCAAAGTAACAGCCCGACTGCTTGACAAAATGCTGAGCGACAGAATTTTCTATGTCGTAAAGGGAGCCGACACAAGCTCTCCAAAAAACTCAAGAACGGTCTACCTCAAGGAGCGGCGTTTTTGTTCAACTTATACATCTCAGACATGCCCGAAACTAGGTCAAAAAAACATGGATATGCCGACGACTGGGGACTTACTATAAGATGCGGCTCATTCGAGGAAGCAGAGGAAATTTTGAGGCTGATCTCGAATAGCTGAGGAAATACTTCCAGAAATGGAAACTCCAACCAAACGCTAGTGAAACAGAAGTAACCTGCTTTCACCTAATAACAAACAAACTCACAAATAGGGATCTCAGTGTTCAGTTTGAAAACACAACTCTCAAATATATCAAAAACCAAAGTATCTAGTTGTAACACTCGATACAATTTCGTTTAAGGAGCACTTATCAAAAACAGCAGAGAAACTGAAAACAAGAAACAATATAATACAAAAATTGTGTGGAACATCTTGGGGTGCTTCAGCTTCTACTCTACCCGCGTTAGCCCTGGGCCTCGTCTACTCAGCTGAAGAGTACTGTGCTCCGTATGGCTCAATAGCCCACACGTCCGAAAAATAGACGCACAGCTCAACAATACAATGAGGATAATTGTTGGCGTTATTAAATCGACTCCTACAGAATGGCTTCCATTACAGAGTCACATCCCACCCTCAAGCCTGCGCCGCATAAACGCCTTGTACTGCGTTTAACAAGATACTGGACAACAGGGAACTACCGATGCATACAGACATCGAGGACGATAACCACAACCGCCTCCGATCTAGAAAACCAAGACCGCACTAAACGCAATAGAAGACGAATTGAGCATCACCGACGCTTGGTATCAGGAATGGACGTCGAAACAAAACAGTGATATGCCATGCATTACTAACCCAACACCAGGCTTCGACTTACCAAGGAAAACCTTGTGCACGCTAAATAGAATCAGAACGCAGCATGGCAGATGCGCCTATACTTTACACAAATGGGGCAAGAACCCCTCCTGCGAGTGTTGCGAAAACCGAACCGTCAAACATATTGTGGAGGAATGCCCTGGAACGACTTACAACGGCAGACCAGAAGATTTCCTACTAGCGACCCCAGAATCAATAGAGTATATAAATTTGTTGAATGTTCGTTTGTAATAATTTGGTTGTCATATATATATGCTTTGTGTCCTAATATGATAAATAAAAAATACTAAAAATAAACAAATTATTGCAGATGCTGATGGCATTGTAATTATTGGACGAATTGAGAATGCTGTCAAAGAAACTCTCAACGACATGGAAAGAGAAGCTAAGAAAATTGAAATAATAATTGATCAGGACAAAACAAAGTTCATGGTCGTATCGAAAACAAAACAACGAAATTAGACACGCATTTACCATTAGTGCAGCGGTTCCCAACCGCTAGGACGCTACCCACAAGGGGGTCGCCTTAGCTTTTTTGGGGTCGTCTTGCCTTTTTTGGGGGGTAATAAAATGTTAATAATTTATTTATCTTTCGCAACACGCGAGATATGCGACGTAATCAGTGGGTGGCCCGCACCTCTCCTTATGCCTGGCGAAATTAGACTTTGGCAAACTTTAGATATTTGTCTCTGTTGGCAAACTAGCCGGGTATAGTCCGAAGCGATCGCAACACTCCGTTGCCTCTCGAGAATAATCGGTATTACCAAGTTATTACCAAGTATTACCAAGTATAGGAATTTAAAATCTCTACTCTGTACCAAGCAACGAACAGAACGTGTACAAATAAATTGTCGCAATCAGTAAACTTGTTACATGAGTATTACTTTGTGTCTTGTTTGATCCGTTTCAATAATATTGATAGCCCGTCACAATTCGTCTTCGATAGGCACGCCTAGACACATTGGTAACAACGTAATTCAAATTTTTACCGGTATTTTATTTTTCAGGTATCAACACCAAGTCGAAAAAAAAGACAATATTCGGAGAAGTATTTAAAGTTTGGATTTTCGATTGTTATTAGTAACGGGATTGAGAAGCCACAATGTTTTATGCAATGTTGTTTTTAGTGCTGAATCTATGAAAAGCTGACAAAACCATTTGATAGATATTGAGCAAAAACACTATTCCAAGTACACCAGATAAAGTGTTTGACCAAGTCCCAATCGAGGTGTATAGTCCACCCTACCTACATCGACGTCGATTAATGTCAACGTGTACGTCACATACCATATCGACCAATGGTGATGCATTTCGCAAATTTGAATACCGCAAGCATATTTTGGACTTTTTGATTTAAGTTTTATGGCATCAAATACAAACTAAATGAGAAAATAATGATACAGATGTAATGTCAAGATCATAGACTATCGGCAGTAAAAAAATTAAAAAAGTAAAGTAAGTAAATTTAAATCACTTGCATATTCCCTATGCAAAGACAAATTTTATCTGAAATAAAGGCATCACCGATCTTGTCCTTTCAACTTGACGAATCAACCGATGTTAGTTCATATATCCAATTACTCGTTTTCTTGAGATATATTCACTTGTAAGGCATTAAAGAAGAGTGTCTGTTTTGTAAACCACTAAAAACAACTACGAAAGATGAAGATGTCATGGAGATGATAAGTTCATCCTATGAAAGTAATGGCCTACCATGGGCGTAGCCAGGGGGGTTTTTGGGTTCACCCCCCCCCCCTCCCCTCCCCCGAAATATGCAAAATATATACATAAATGTTATATTGAAATAAGGAGACGAATAGAGACGACTCTCTCAAGAGAGGATGGTAGATGTGAAGTGTAAGAACCCTTGTGTGTCAGTTTTAGAAAGTAAATTAGTGCATTTCTGTTATTGTATTTTCTTAAAACCCCCCTCGAAACTAAATCCTGGTCTTAAACACTTCACACTACAGATTTAACATCCGTTTTCTCGAGGGAATGTTCACTATCTTTAGCGTTGGATGAACAAACAGCTGATTGGTTTATTGAATCAGGAAGATGTGCATATTTTTCTCTATTATTATCATAGTCACTATTCAAACTCTCAACTGTATTCTTTTGACGTCTAGGAGGCGTCTCATATGATGGTGATAAACTAGTAGATATTCTAAGTGGAGTCCAATAGATGGTTTTATTACGGGCACGCTTCTCACCAAATACAATCCCCATCTTGTAGTAAAACACCAGCGTTAACACAAAATTATAAATGCTATCCAACCCTATTTATATCGTGCAGAGTTCTTTGCATCGATGAGGGTGTGAGGTCTATGTAACCCCACGCTAAACAAGGTGTGAGGTCTATGTGACCCCACGCTAAACAGGGTGTGAGGTCTATGTGACCCCACGCTAAACAGGGTGTGGGGTCTATGTGACCCCACGCAAAACAGGGTGTGAGGTCCATGTGACCCCACGCTAAACAGGGTGTGAGGTCTATGTAACCCCACGCTAAACAGGGTGTGAGGTCTATGTAACCCCACGCTAGACAGGGTGTGAGGTCTATGTGACCCCACGCTAACCAGGGTGTGAGGTCTATGTGACCCCACGCTAAACAGGGTGTGAGGTCTATGTGACCCCACGCTAAACAGGGTGTTAGGTCTATGTGACCCCACGCTAAACAGGGTGTGAGGTCTATGTGACTCCACGCTAAACAGGGTGTGAGGTCTACGTAGCCCCATGCTACACATAACCGATTAGAGCTGAAGAGTATTAAGTGAGAGAGCGAGGGAGAGTAAGAGAGAGAGATGGGAATTAATTTTCACGGAAATCGTATAAAAGCGGTTGTTTCGGACAATTCTACCCACTCAGTCATAGCTTAACCGAACTTCGTACGAAGCAGACGTTAAACTTAGCAATTATTCTGACAAAATAATTCAAAAAAACCAAACTGCAGACATGAATCCAATCATGAAACAAACCAGCGCTAACGGAACCGCCGCCGCCCAGGAATTCCAGGACTTCGCCTTCCTGGAGTCCATCAGCGAGGACGGGTTGGACAGGCTACTCAACCACCTCCTGAACAGGAAGAAGAACACCGACGCCGAACAGCCCCAGGACACCGCCGCGACCAGAAGGACCGCCGCCGAGAGGACCAACGACGCCGAACCCAAGAAAACCACCGAAGCCGCCCCGAGGAGAGCCACCGAAGCCGCCCCGAGGAAAAAACCCACACGGATGGACACGGAGAGCATCACCGAGGCCGCCCCCAAGCGCAAAACCGACCCGGAGGACGAGGGAACCTTCCGGTTTCCCAAGAAAACCGCTAAGCTGACGAGCCCAACCACGTCAAGCCTGCGAGGACCGCAGGTGAGTATGAACAGTTACGCATGCTTAAATACAAGGGACAGTGACGACGACGACGACGAAGACGAAGTCACTGAGACCGAAACCCCCACCGAAAACAACGTCAACAACAAAACTCCCATCGTGCTAAGAAACAAGGACAAATGGGCAGGGCTTTCAAGGAAGCTAAACAGAAACAACATCAACTACACCAGGGCAACGACTACCAGGGACGGGATAAGAATCCAGCCCCAAACCATAACTGACTACCGGAACATGCACAAGTTGATGAAAGAAGAAGACTACGAATTCCACACGCACCAACTGAGCACGGAAAGGAATCTGAAGGTCGTAGTGAAGGGAGTTCCCTGCGGCCTGACGGAGGAGCAAATCAAAGAGAACCTCAACGACAACGGATACCCGGCCATAAAAGTGACCAGGATGAAAGGAAGAGAAGCCACGCCAATCCAAATGGTCCTGGTAGAAATTGGGAAGGAATACAAATCCATCTACCAAATGGATCGATTCTACGGACTGTGCGTGAAAATGGAACCACTGAAAACACGAGGAGAAACCGTGCAATGTCACCGATGCCAGATGTTCGGCCATGTGCAGAGGCACTGCAACGCCGAATACAAATGCATGAAATGCGGACAGAACCACAGCACGCACCTGTGCGAGAAACCGCTAACACTGCCGCCGAAATGCGCAAACTGCGGAGGCGAACACACCTCTATGTGGAGAAACTGCCCGGCGAGACCGGAAATAGGTAGACAAACGGAACAAAGACAGCAGGAAACGAGACCCCCACCGAGACAAACAACCCAAATACCGAGACAAACAGCCCAAACACAGAGACAAACAGCCCAAACACCGACAACGAGCCAAATACCAAAACCGATAAAAAGAAGCAACAACCCCAACCCGGAGACAAAACCTTCAACCAGCCGAAACAAAAGGAATAGCAACGAAGCAATCAGATCTGAACTGACGGAAATGATGCTCGACTTTGCCGAAATGGGACACAGCAAAGAGGAAACAGAAAAGTTCAGTAGAAGAATCACAACCATCATGCTCACACTCAACAATGACCACTAGAAGAACTAGAGACAATCTGAAACTTACATTCTGGAACGCAAACGGAATACAAAACAAGAAACAGGAACTAGTAGCACACCTAAACGAACACAGCGTCGACGTGGCCCTGATCAACGAGACGCATCTCAGACGTTGCAACCAACTGAACATAGCAAACTACCAAGTCTATAGAAAAGACAGAAGCGAGAAAGCCGGTGGTGGAGTCGCCATCGTCATCAAAAGAAACATAAAACATCACGAACTGCCGGAAGTAGAAACAACCACGGACACGGAAACGGTAGGAGTAGAAGTACAGACAACTGACGGACCCATAGCCCTCTACGCACTGTACTCGCCGCCACAGAAACAAATAAATGCCGACGACCTGGACAAAATATTCGACAGAAATATAGGTACCATAGCCGCAGGAGACTACAACGCAAAGAACTCGCAATGGAATTGCAGAGTAACAAACACCAAGGGCCGACAATTACTAAGGTACACGGAAAACCGGAAGTTACAAGTAATTGCACCGAACGAACCAACACACTTTCCAGGAGTTCAGCGAATGCCGGATATTTTGGATATAGCCGTTATGAAAAACATCACAGCAAACGTGGAAATAATCTGCATCAAGGACTTGCACATAAATCTCCAAGCGAATACGGCCAGGAAAACAATCGAGAAAACTATCACAAATTGGAACAAATTCAAAGATAATCTGACGAACGTCACTTGTACAGAAATTACAAGCCCCCCGTGCCTAGAAGAAGCAGCACGGACGATAGAAAACGAAATAAAAGCAGCATTCGAGGCTGCCACAAGGAAACGGACAGCCAACACGACAACAACCCTCCCACAGGAAATCAGGAATCTACTAAAAGAAAAGCGCAAAGCTAACAAGGTATTCCAACGGACGCTGGCACCGACGGACAAGAACGTCTTAAACAGACTGACAAACCAACTGAAATGGGCACTGCGCGAACAGCACAACGCCGAATGGGAAGACAAACTAGAACGCATCAACGAAACAATAGAGGAACCGTGGAAATTAGCCAAGAATCTTAGAAACATGGAGAGGAGAACAATTCCCCCACTGAAAACAACAAACGATACTGTAGCAAGCACGGACGAGGAGAAAACGGAGGAATTCGCAAAGTCGCTTGCACAGCAGTTTAAACCGAACGCCGACACACACCCACTCCGCAAAAGGCAAGAAATACGCGAAACCGTACTGAGAGTACTAAATAGTAGCGTAGAAAACACGGAAATAGAGGAAACAACACCGGAAGAAATAAAAGGTATATTTAAAAACCAAAAAACCAAGAAAGCACCAGGCTGCGATAACATCAACAACGTCGCGCTAAAAAACCTAACACCGAACGCAATAGACAGAATAACACAAATCATAAACGCCGCACTGAAACTTGGAGTGTTTCCGACCCAATGGAAACACGCAACAACGATTCTAATCCCGAAACCGAACAAACCCCGAAACCTCACCTCCAGTTACAGACCAATAAGTCTGCTGACAGGTCTCAGTAAAATCACAGAAAAAGTAATACACAAAAGACTGACAGAAATAACTGAAGACAAACGTATTCTACCCGACGAACAATACGGCTTCAGAACAGAGCACTCTACCACCTATCAGACGACAAGAATAACCGAAGCAATAATCGACGCTTTCAACAAAGGGTTAGCCACGGGAGCCGTCTTTCTGGACGTCTCTAAGGCTTTCGACAAGGTATGGCACCTAGGTTTAATATACAAACTGCACCAATTTAAAATCCCAACACCAATGATCAGACTTGTGACGTCCTTTATCTGTAACAGAACATTCCAAGTCAAAATAAACGACAGCATCTCCACAACTCAGACAATGACAGCCGGTGTCCCACAAGGATCTGTCCTGGGCCCCCTTCTTTACAGCATCTACACCGCAGACATCCCAAAACTAAACGACACAGAAATTGCACTATACGCAGACGACACAGCAATTTTCACAAGAGGATACTCGACCGAGGCCATAACAAAACGGCTCCAAAATCACCTGGACAGGATTAACGACTGGTGTAACACCTGGAGGATCAAACTAAACGCAGAAAAAACACAGGCAATTATCTTCACGAAGAAAAAATTTAAGCACGAACCCAGTAGCTGCTTGAGAATCAACAACACAGACATAAAATGGGAAAACCGAATCAAATATCTAGGCGTAATCCTAGACAAAGCTCTTACATTTTCAGAACACATCGACCAGACAGCGAAAAAAGCAAAACAAATTAAAGGCTACCTCTACCCGCTCTTAAACAGGAAAAGCAAGCTGAACATAAGGAACAAACTACAAATCTACAAGTCCATAATACGGCCGACAATGACGTACTCATCGACGTGCTGGATACAATCCAAAGAAAGGAAAATCTACAAACTCCAAATCATCCAGAACAAAACTCTGAGAGAAATAACAGATTCGCCATGGTACATGACCAATGAGCAGCTGCACAGCGATCTAAACATGGAGACAATCAAGCAACACATAGAAAAACTAGCAACGAAAAGCTTCGAACGCATGAAAACGCATCACAACCCAACAATCAACAACGCAGCAATCTACAACATCAACGTTAAATGGAAACATACAAAACCTCAACAACATAGGTAATCACTGATCTTTCTTTTTCACAGGAAAGCCCACATCCCCGAACCCAGCGGAGCACCCAGGAACAAAAACAGGCAGGAACAACACGAACAAACCAGAGAGACACAGCACCCACCACGAGGACGAACAAGTAACCACCACGAGAACGAAGGACGAACCAGGAACCGCCAGGAGTGCGAACCAGGAACCAACACCAGGACAAATCAAGGACCAACAACGAGAAGAAGAAAAAAAAAAACAGAACCAAAAAAAAAAAAGGAAAGAAAACCGTTTATGAGTGAGACAGAACAAACAGAAGAACAAACAAACCGACAAACAAACAAGCAAACCGACAAAAAAAAAAAAAAAAAAACACACACACAGAAACAAACAACAAGACGACGGAACAGCTGAGCGGAAGGCTCACGACCGTCAGAAAGCAAAGGACACATGATTCAATTCTACCATTCGACATTTACATCGCAGAGAGTTAACACCTATATTAAAAAATAAACTATTATCTCTAGGATATAAGTTAAAGCGATAGTATGGATAAAATAAGTATATTCGCCAAAGTTGACTATGAGGATACTATTACAAAGAGTGAATTTCACACGTATTATCCTATAGCTCAAAATTATAGAAACAATGATGAGATTCGTATTAGGATCCAAAACCAGGATATTTACACTTATCCTAGCGAAAGTTATATTTATGTAAGCGGAACCGTTAATTTTTCCGAAACTCATTCCGCCTGCAACTACACACAACTTTGAACTTGTGAAAAACGCATATGCGTTTTTGTTTGATGAAATTCGCTACGAATTGAATGGCGTTGAAGTAGATAAGAATCGAGATGTAGGAATTACAAGCACGATGAAAGGATTACTCTCCAATACCAAGCGAGATCAACATATACTCGACCTTTGCGGCTGGGCTGAAAATGCTACAAATGTTACATACTTTGATAATAACAGAAAGTTCTATGCTCTAATTCCATTGAAATATTCATTGGGTTTTGCTGAGGATTATACAAAAATGTTAATTAATGTAAAGCAGGAATTAATTCTACTACGAGCTAGAACTGACGTGAACTGCTACAAAGGAGATGCAAATATAAGATTCAATATTGATCAAATTTACTGGCGAATTCCCCATATCCAACTCATCGACGAAGCTCGATTGAATGTATTGGACACACTCGAAGAAGATAAGCCGATATTAATACCGTTTCCTAGGTGGGAGTTGCATGAATTACCTGCTTTAAAAAATACCGACAGAGATATCTGGTCTGTAAAAACATCTACAACTCAGGAGAAGCCTCGATACGTTATAATTGCACTGCAAGAGGGGCGAAGGGATGCTCATGTAAAAAACGCGTCCGAATTTGATAATGCATCGCTGCGAAATATGAAAATTGACCTAAACTCGGATTCATATCCATATGAAAGCTTAAATCTTAATATGGTGATTATGCACAACTTTATTACATGTATGCCACTTTCCAAAGCAGTTACTATGATCGCACAAATGAGCCGATATTAGATATGATTCAATTCAAGGATCATGTTCTTTTTGTGTTTGTTGTATCTAAACAAAATGAGAGTATTAAATCATCTGCTGTTGATTTAAAAATTGAATTTGAAGCTACGCAAGCATTCAAACCAAACACTCGAGCCTATTGCTTTATTTTGTGTGAAGCTGCCGTTGAATACGTTGAATATTGTCGGGAATAGTTCGAAAATTAATTAAAAAATTTAATTAAAATGAACCATTGTATGTATAAATCATATTAGCGACTATTCTATATGTATTGCAAGAAATGTTGAATGTTTATATAAGTATTTAAATGTATTGATGTAATTTTAAATGTATTATTATTAGAATTTAATAAAACCATAAATTTTATGTGGAATTTTCTTTATTTTACAACCTTATTCATCTCTTCGGATAGCCCCATCTATGTAACCCCATGTATCTAGCCCCATGTATCTAGCCCCATGTATCTAGCCTCGTCTATCTAGTCTCATGTATTTAGACTCATCTATCTATCCTCATGTATCTAGTCTCGTTGATATATGCAGCCAACTACACACCTAATTTGCCCCGCCGACATCTGTTTTTGAATTTTCCCGCCTCGCGTCTATTTTTTTAATTTTCCCGCGCATCCGGAAATGGAGACCGGAAGTCAAAACCGGAAACCGTAAGTCGAAACCGGAAGTCAAAACCAAAAGTAGCAACCGGAAGTCAAAACCGAAAGTCGAAACCGGAAGTGCCAAGGTCAAGTTTAGGGGTCAAAGTTCATCGCGCATGCGCATGGCAGTGGAGGTGGATCATCTTTCATATCATACATATCATCTTTCCCTACTAACATTTATAGTGACCGTATCAATATTAGACACCTTTATTTTATTACAATTATAATAACTTGGCAATTGCACGGCAACATATTCTACTAATTAAAATACTTTATCCTTAGGATTACTGGTGCATGTGATACAATGATTTTCGTTGGTGTAGGTACCAACGATACTCTATTTTTTATTACCATCTGTTACCTAAGTGAAACTATTTTGTATTTGAACCTTCGAAATTTGTATTTACTGAAAAAAACTTATTATTATTATTACTGTATATATTTACTTAGTAAGCGAATTAGTAGATTATTCTTTTATAATTACGTTGCCGTGCAATTGCCAAGTCATTATAATTATAATAGAAATAAAGGGGTCTAATATTGATACGGTCACTATAAATGTTGATTCGATTTCGATAATTCGGTAATTGATTCGATAACAATTTATAACGTAGTAGTTGAATAGGTGCTTATACATACACACTAACTAAAATAACTGACTTGGTCTTACATGAGATCCCACAATCTTTTGTAGCGAAAGAACTGCGTTACGAGACTGTTACATTTTTACATTTTATGTTTTTGATGGCCTCTCATTTCTTCTTGTAGGTCTTGTTTTTTTTCTCGGGTAATATACCGTGTCTGTCAGCTACTGATTTTCTTAAAGACCACTCCCTGTCTCTATTTTAAAGTTAGCAACCATACGTACAAGCGCGATGCGTTCGTTGAATATTATTTTTAATAATCCTTATTTTTCATATAATGGAAAATGAAATTTCGGGATTTTTCATTTTTTTTCCCTTTATATTCTAAAGGCTAACTAAATATCAAAATCTGGAGTTTGTAAGATTGCTACAAGTGCCTTAGAATTTTGATGAACGGTGACAAAATTAAGAAAGTTTTAAATAATAATTATTTTTCATTTAATGGATAATGAAATTTCGGGATTTTTAATTTTTTCCTTCCATTATAGGCTAAAGTCTAACTTAAATTCAAAATTTGCAGTCTTTAAGAGTGCTAGAAGTACCTTAGAATTTTGATGATCGGTAAGAAATTTACGAAATTTTTTAAATAATCATTATTTTTCATTTAATGGATAATGAAATTTCGGGATTTTTGACTTTTCCTTCCTTTATAGGCTAAAGGCTAACAAAATTCAAAATTTGGGGTTTGTAAGATTGCTACAAGTACCATAGAATTTTGATGATCGGTACCAAAATTAAGTAATTTTTAAATAATCATTATTTGTCCTTAAATGGATATGAAATTTCTGGATTTTCGATTTTTTCCTTCCGTTATAGGCTAAAGGCTAACTAAAATTCAAAGTTTGGAGTTTGTAAGATTGCTAGAAGTACCTTAGAATTTTGATGATCGGTGACAAAATTAAGAAATTTTTAAATAATCATTATTTTTCATTTAATGGATAATGAAATTTCGGGATTTTTAATTTTTTCCTTCCTTTATAGGCTAAAGGCTAACTAAAATTCAAAATCTGGAGTTTGTAAAATTGCTATAAGTACCTTAGAATTTTGATTATCGGTGACAAAATTAAGAAATTTTTAAAAAATCATTATTTTTCATTTAATGTATAATGAAATTTCGGGATTTTTTATTTTTTCCTTCCTTTATAGGCTTAAGGTTATCTAAAGTTCAAAATTTGATGTTTGTAAGATTGCTATAAGTACCTTAGAATTTTGATGATCGGTAAGAAAATTACGAAATTTTTTAAATAATCATTATTTTTCATTTAATAGATAATGAAATTTCGGGATTTTTGACTTTTCCTTCCTTTATAGGCTAAAGGCTAACTAAAATTCAAAATCTGGAGTTTGTAAGATTGCTATAAGTACCTTAGAATTTTGATTATCGGTGACAAAATTAAGAAATTTTTAAATAATCAGTATTTTTCAGTTAATCCATAATGAAATTTCAGGAGTTTTGATGTTTTCCTTCCGTTGTAGCCCAAAGGCTAACTAAAATTCAAAATTTCAAGTTTGTAAGATTGCTAGAAGTACCTTAGAATTTTGATCGTAGTGTGTCACTTACACAAAATTAAGAAATTTGACTGGCGATAATTCGTAAACTATAAGGTATAATTATTTGGTATTTTGGCAATATAGCCAGTTATAGTATGTCTCTTGATATTTAAAAAATCAAACTTCCTACTTAATACACAATGATGTTACAGAGGGGTCAAAAGTGCCGTTTCTCGCTTCGAGAAAAGATAGTACGGTTGTGCTCGACTTGGCCGGAGCACTACCGTGCTCCCAAATAAAACAGTTCTTAGATCTAAAAGAAAACATTACTTTTGGGCACACTGTTATGATGAGACCTGGATTCAAAGAGTCGAGTATTTATCTGATATATTAGATCAACTAAACAGAACTTCAATCAACTTCAGAAATAATATCCAGGCGTTCGTATTAAATTTCATGTTTGAACATCTTCGCACCAAGACTGAAAAATGTGGGACGGGAATTGTAGAGAATCTAAGAGAATAAACTAATAAGCACCTTGAATCTGAAATTCAACGTTATTTTCTGTTAGTTCTCTGAACAAGAAACTATATTAGTTCGAAACTATATTAGTTGTATTAGTAGTTTGTATTTTTGGATGTCATTCTGGATAAAATTCAGGACGAAATTTTGCAGCTAAGAAACGACTCTTCAGCATGTGACATCTTTGCGGAAAAACCGCTACCTCAATTTTGGCGTGCTATGTATGCATCATTCGTATCCTAAAGTATCCATGCTTGTTTTTCGAGTATTAGTGCCATAGCTTCTACTTACCTCTGCGAAAGTCGATTGTCAACTCTTCTGCAGAAAATCAAGGAATCAAAGACAAAATCAAGGAATAAGCTGGATGTTCAAAATGACATGAGATTGGCGTTGACAAAACCTCAACCAAGTATTATAGCGCTTGTTAAGCAGATGCAAGCTCAATCAGCACATTAATAATTAATACTTAATAAGAAATATCATCACTAAAATATATTTTGTCAAAGCTTTAATTTTTTGTTTTCTTGATCAAATATGACAGATGCGAAAGGGTCGCGAAAATTTTAAAAGGGACGCGATTAAAAAAAGTTTTGGAAGAACATCCCAAAGGGTAAGATGGCTGGACCATACCTATAGGCTATGTAGTTGAATTACCTCATATTGTCTATGGTATGTGCTCTTCGTTATTTTATTTTGACGCTCCTGCAGCTCGACTTCTAGCAGGCTGCGAGGCTCGCCACCAGCCATTTCTCTACTCGAAACCCTTTTGTTTTTGGTTCCTTCCCCATTGGTTCTCCACCTCTGTCATTGACATACCCCATACCTATTTCATACATTTTCCTTTTTTTCCCTCCCCAATTGGTCTCTCTCCTTTTATTCATTACTTCCTTACTTGCTTCTCTGAACACTTCTCTAATAATTCTTCCTCTGCATTCCATTAACCTTCCGTTCATATCTTGCCACCCTTCTACTTGCTTCTACTGACACCTTAAACGTATAAAGCTCCAGATAGACTATATAGGAAGGAGTCGACCTGTCTAATTACGGGGCCTTTTAAAAAAAATGCAGCTGAATTCTTTCAATGATTTCTTCCTCCTTCACTTCCCACACGTCTACTCCATAGATCAATATACTCCGCAGACAGGCCTTCCATATCATTTCTTTCGCTCGGTAATTCGATTTAAACTCTTTTCCCCATACTTTCCAGAACCTCTCACCTGCTACTCACACTTTCTTCGCCACGTACTCAATGTGCTGCTTGTTACCACATCCACTCCCAAACACATACCCTAAGTACTTAAACTTATGCACTTCCATTCCATTCAAAACTCTCTTTCTTGCAGCTTCCGCTTTTCCTAAATCTTATCCATTTCGTTTTCCCGACATTTACAGTCAGTTCTCCTGTATGGAAGAATCTTTCCAGCCGTTTAATCATTTCGGTCAGTTCCCCAGCAGACTTTGCCAACACCACTACATCGTCTGCGTAGGTAGGGCTCCACACTTTTTCCTCCCTACTACAATTCCTCCAGCTTGACCCGCCGCCAAAACTTTCTATAAGTCCGCCACATACATGTTATATAATGCGGGGCTTAGTGGGCAGCTTTGCTTCAGACCCCTTCGTACCTGAAATTCCGCCGATCTACACTCATTTACACTCACTCTACACCACGTCTCTCTATACAATCGTTCTATGCATTCTCTCAAATTCTTTAATATACCCTTTTGCTCCAAACATTCTCACAACCTTCTCCTATTTACTGTATCATACGCTGCCTTTAAGTCCAGGAACAGGGCAAAGAGTGACTTCTTGATCTACTATGTATCGCAGTGTTACTAGGTGTTCGATTGTTACCCTCCCCCCCATAAACGCGGGCTGAATTTCCGGAAGCTTTCTTCCCTCCATCTCATCCCTTAAACGTCTCTCCAGAAGTTTTGCAAATATCTTATATGACGAGTTCATAAGTGTGATAATTTTCAAATTTGTTTCTGTCCCCATTTTTTTAAATTGAGACCACCTCCTCCACCCTCCAATTTTTTGGCGCGCCGGCCTTTTTGGCTCATATTTTATTAAATTCCTCCGTCACTCTTTGAAGACACTACTGGTCCGCCAGTAGCCAGGCCTAGTTCGGTATTCCGCCCGGCCCGGCTGCCTTTCCTTTCTTCAAGCTCTTTATTATAGTTGCTAAGTCCTCTCGTGATAGTTCCGTTTCTTGCTCCGTTGCACCTTCAGAAATTTCTAATCCTTCCTCACTCTCTTCTTTACCTGGCTCTTCTTCTCCTGCGACATAAACCCCAATTAACTTTAAACCCTACGGCGAAGTAATGTTTCCAGTCATCTATGTGGAATTTATTTTTTCTCAGTACCTTCCATAGCCTTGCCTCAGCCCTAATGTTTTTTATTTCTTCCAAACGTTTCTTTCCACAGTTCTCCCTCATGGTCTTTATACATTGAGCTTCATTCTTAACATCCTTTTTACTACTCTTTCCCAAACTCCACTTCCCCATTACTTCCCGGATTTTCTTCTTTGCAAGCCTTCCTTCCTCCATTCCTCCATCCCTTCCTGAAAACCATGTAGTTTTCATTCCTGATACTTTAATTTTCTTTGATACTAAGGAAGCTTTAATTTGCTCGGAAATCCCTTCGAGGTCCTTAACCTTTAACCAGGCTACTTTCTTCATCCTATCTAGGTATTTTTCTTGATAATGCTGATCTCATCGATATATTATCTTTTCTTCCACTGCCCTTGCTTTGATTTCTCATAATTGATTGAACATAACATCCATTAAGAACATCCCACTGATTCTTATTTACCTACCCTAATCATTTATTTCCGAGCGTGTTCATTACTTTATCTTTGGATCTCCTCATTATTACTCTTCCACTAATAGATAGTGAGACCTGCCATCACTTACGGGGCAGTTGCGTGTCGAAATAGAACCAAGCTGGCCTCTATGAAGAAACAGCTTTAGAAGATTCAAAGACTAGCGTGTGTCTACATTACGGGGGCGATGGGGTCGTGCCCGACAGCAGCAATGGAACTGCTGCTGTATCTGACTCCCTTTGCACTTTGCCGTGGAGAGTGCCGCCAGATCGGCGATTGTAATGTTCAGCAAGGAAGAAATAGGCAGAGGTAAAATCATCGGGAGCAGAGACTGGAACAGCCTCGCTGCCAAGATCCCCTGGCTGCAAGCACCAAAAGACGAAATGGTATGTAAATACCATTTCGAAAAAACTACACAGCAATGTGTAGTTGCAATGTGTATATGTAAGGCCGATTGGAGCGACGAAACCTCAGCATACCACATAGAGCAAAATGTTATCAAGTGGTATCCTGATGGTTCGAAGACAAAGGTACTGATGCAGGAGTGTTTGGACCTCGTACCAAATACTTCGAATCTATGGGAACATTCCCAAGTATCTTCCAAGCAGAGGTACACGCAATCGAAAGATGTGCACAATTTAACATCGACAGGAATTATCGCAAAAAACGAAATGCTATCCTGTCAGACAGCCAAGCAGCCATCAAGACCATTAACTCATACACCACCAGGTCCAAACTGGTATGGGACTCTGTGGGAAAGCTAAACAAACTTGACAAAGAAAATAAAGTAACGCTCTACTGGGTACCAGGACACACTGGTATAGACGGAAACGAAGAAGCCGTTCACCAAGGAATCCAGTTATCCCTTTATAGGTCCGGAATCCTTTTTCGGCATGAGTGTGAACACGATCCACTAAAGTTTAGATGAAGAAAGAAGAGAATAACGGATGAAACCCTGGAAGGAACTTCCAGGGTTGAGACAATCCAAAGTAATGCTGGGATCTTTTAACCAGAAAAGAACAAAAGCTTGCCTGAAACTAAACAGGAACAAGCTTAGAATTCTGACAGGAGTCCTGACGGGACACTGCATACTTAGGAAACACCTCAAGACCATAGGCCTAGAGGAAGACGACAGATGCAGATTCTGTGGTTCAGCAGAGGAAACCCCCATACATTTGCTCAAAGACTGCAGAGCACTGCTCCGCAAGAGACAGATGTAACTTGGGCCCCACTGCTTGAACGCAGAGGAGTTGCAGTCCTCGAATCCCACCCAGATCCTGAAATTCCTAAAGGAACGAGGACTAGAGGAGGCGCTCTAAATGGGTAAGTATGCCAATATTTAGAGGAAGAGGTTGGGGAACAATAGATCTATAAAGCTCGCAGTACAAATCGTCACCACCATATCTACAATCTACAATTGTCAATGGTCAGTTACTAAACCTAAATACGTATATAAACACAAGACTTATAACAGAGAGGAAACCAATGGAAGTGTGACCAATGGAGTGCGTCGCAGAAGACTAGAAAAAGCTGAATTGCATAAACTGGAGGAGGATAACTAGAAACAAGAAAAAATGGAATAAAACTGTAGAGCAAGCCAAAATCTACAAAAGGTTGTAGAGCCTAGGAAGAAGAAAACCTGTTAAGGCTAGACTAAAGTTACCTCTCTTATCTACCTCTCTTATCTGTTTACTGTTGTCTCTCTAGTCATGTCCGCCTAGACTTGCTTTTCTAATCTTGTCTGTCTAGTCTTCTCTACCTAGTCTAGTACGTCTAGTTTTGTCTATTTATTAATATCTGACTAGTATCGTCTGTTTAACTTTGTCTATATAATTTCCAAAAGCAAGTTTAGACTTTAAATAATGAAATGTACATCTTTGCATAAAGAGGAAAGATCTTTAAGCGAAGGAATGTTAACCACCATTGAGGAGAAATTATTGTTTACAAATTAAATTTAATTAAACAACCCGTTTTACCAGACAAAAATCCACTTTATGCAGTCCAATAAAATCGTTTTAATAGCCCGTTTCGTTGCCGATAGCCTTTGATATAATTTTATTATTAAATTATTACCCACAGTTTATTATCACCTCAGAATTTATAGGGATTGTAAAGAGATTATTATTATATGTTTTAAAAGACGGTCAGACAAGACTAAGGAAACTACCGCGACTAAACAAACAAGACTAGATAGAGAAAACTAGACAGGCAAGACTAGACAAACTAGAGAGATGATATTTGACAGACAAAACGGGACAGGCAGATAAGACTAGACAGGCAGGATTAGACCCTTATGGTGAAAATGAAGTGTCTACGAAGTACAACGATGTGTCGTCGAAGTGCAACGAAGTGTTTCCGAGGCAAACGAAGTGTGG
Organism: Phosphuga atrata; assembly: GCA_944588485.1. Lineage (NCBI taxonomy): Eukaryota > Metazoa > Arthropoda > Insecta > Coleoptera > Silphidae > Phosphuga > Phosphuga atrata. Next base: position 2,333,747 of record OX155907.1, on the reverse strand, counting down.
CGGTACAAATATCAACACTTCCCCGACACATCTCTGATACTTTGATTGTACGAATGTCAACACTTCACTCACAATTCACAGAAAATTAGTTCAGCCAAGCTTCAATGTTCCAATTGTACAATTCCCTGACGCAGTATCGGCTTCAGACATTGCGGCGAAACTTCATTTTCACCAGGGCAGACAAGACTAGATGAACAGACTAGAAAAACAAGACTATGCAGTGAAGACTAGACTAACAAGACTAAGCAGACAAGACTGGGCTAGACTAGATATACTCTATAAGACTAAGCAGATTAAGCTAGACGATGAAATATAGAAAGTAATGACATGGAATATATTTAGAATTGAATATGTATTGCAGTAGTATTAGTGTTTGTTGATTTCTGTTGATTTGTGTGACATATATTCATTTGACCATTATTGGATAAATATACGCAATTAACCTAGAGTATAGATTACCAATTATAGAAAATTGGCTGGTTTTTCTTTTATTTACTTTTTCACTACGATAAATCTCCTCCGACTCACGAGTTGGACAGGAGAAAACGCATTTACTATAAACGGACTAGGCACAAATAAATTGAAACAAAGTGAAAATCCGCAAATCTCAAATAGCTATCAACAATTTTAACAAAATATCTTTACTAGTCTGATCAGTTGTCTCTTGCCAGTTTTATTTTGTCTACTAAAACTATATTTAATCTTATCGGTCCATTCTTACCCCCCTATTATTGTCAGTTTAACCTTCCTTTTCTAAGACTTGCCCTTCTTGTCAGTCTAGCCTTGTTCTGTCTAGCGTTGTCTATCAAGTCTTGTCGGGCCAGTCTTGCAGGCAAGTCTTGTCTGGCTAGTCTTGTCTATTTAGTTCTGTCTGTCTTTTCAAAGTGGGAGGAAAAACCTGGTATTCACAAATATGGGATACCGGTGGCGCATACTAAAAGCCCAAGTGGAATAGGGGGTCTATTGAGAGCTTAGTCCTGTCTGTCTAATCCTATTCGTCTAGTCTTGTCCGTCCAGTCTTCCCTCTCTGGTCTTGTCTAGTCTTGTCTGTCTAATATTGTCTTGTCTGTCTATCTTATCTGTCGAATCTTGTCTTTCTGGTCTTGTCGGTCCGTCTAGTCTTGTATGTCAAGTCCTGTCTGTTTAGTCTTGTCTGCCTAGTCTTGTCTGTCTAGTCTTGTCTGTCTAGTCTTGTCTGTCTAGTCCTGTCTGTCTAGTCTTGCCTGTCTAGTCTGGTCTGTCTAGTCTTGTCTGTCTAGTCTTGTCTGTCTAGTCTTGTCTGTCTAGTCTTGTCTGTCTAGTCTTGTCTGTCTAGTCTGGTCTGTCTAGTCTTGTCTGTCTAGTCTTGTCTGTCTAGACTTGTCTGTCTAGTCTTGTCTGTCTAGTCTTGTCTGTCTAGTCTTGTCTGTCTAGTCTTGTCTGTCTAGACTTGTCTGTCTAGTCTTGTCTGTCTAGTCTTGTCTGTCTAGTCTTGTCTGTCTAGTCTTGTCTGTCTAGTCTTGTCTGTCTAGTCTTGTCTGCCTTTTTTTTTTTTTTGGGGGGGGGGCGTAGCAAGCACTTTCGTTAACTTGACAAGTGGTCCCCCTGGAATGCTCCCTATATCCCTCGGAATCGCAAAAGCATTTCTTCAAGGGAGGGCTGTTCTAATATTTCGTTCTCACTAGTTGTTTATTCCTTCTTCTTTCTTCCTCTTCCTTTTTATCAATAATTTTCTTCATACCCTTTTCTACAACCTTCCAGTCTTTATCACTCCTCAGCATGATTGCCGTCATGTTCGTGTTGGTTAACGTCTCTCCTATGCGTACCTCCATCTCAAGTCTTTCGCTTGTCCATCGGGGGCAGTAGAAAGCGGTATGTTCCACTGTGTCTGCCTCCCCACAGTAGGTGCAGTCTTCCGATTCCTGTAGATGGAACCGTTTGAGGTAGGCTGCAAAACAGCCATGGCCACCCAGAATTTGTGTGATGTGGTATCCCACCTCTCCATGTTTCCTGTTTGTCCACTTTATTATATCCGGGATCAGTTTTTTGGTCCACTCGCCCTTATCTTGCAGTTCATTCCATTTCTCCTGCCATTTCGTTTTAGTTTCTTCTTTTATTTGTGCCGTGGTTTGTCCATTTTGTTTTTTATGCATACGGCATCTTTCGTCCACCAGTAGTTCTATTGGCGGTACTCCGGCGATCACTTGAAGTGCTGCAGTTGACGTGGTGCGGTATGCGCTACATATTCTTATTAGTGTTTTCACTTTCCATTATGTTTCTATATTTAGCACATTTCATGGTTTCGCACCAGATTGGCGCCCCATACAGCATTATCGAGTACACTACCGATGCAAGTATTTTCCTTTTACTGCTTCTTGCACCCCCCACGTCATTATCCGGGACAGTTTGGTCGATAACTCTTCCGCCTTTTTTGCGATGTTTTCGACATGTTTGGTCATTCTCATATTGTGGTCAAAATAGATTCCTAGATACTTGAGAACTTTAATGGTGCTAATCATTATTCCGTCGATCTGTATGGTTATCTCCTTTAACTTCCTCCGACCCACTAGCAGTACGCATTCCGTTTTCTGGGGGGCTAACTGGAGCTTTTTCTTCTTCATTTCCTTTTGGATTTCAAGGATTGCTGCATTTATTTTACCTTCTAGTGATGTCCCTGTTCGCCCGCAGGCAACTACAGCTAGGTCATCCGCATATCCTACAAGGGTCACTCCCTGCGGCACCGTTTATTACGCTGTGGTAGTGAACGTTCCACAGCAGTGGACCGAGTATGGACCCCTGTGGTACACCGCATGTCACCTCGGTTGAGTGTTTATGTCCTATCAGCATTGTTCTGTTGGTGAAGTAACTGCATATCAATTCTATTAGGTATGTGGAAATGTTTCTTGCTTTAAGGTCATCTACGATACCCTTCCAAGACGCGCTATTGAAGGCGTTTTGTACGTCTAGCATAACCATTGCGCAAAAATCCTTTTTCGTCTCTCTTGCCTTGTTTTTAATTATTTGCATTGCATCAATGGTGGAGCGCCCCTTTCTAAATCCGAACTGCATGCCGGCTAAACCTCCTGTTTGCTCGAGCTCTTCATTTAGTCTTCGGTAGATTAATTGTTCCAGCAGTTTGCCGGCAGTATTTAGCATGCTTAAGGGACGGTAGCTTTGCACCCCATTTTTTTTAGGTTTTTCCAGCAGAACTAGTCCCGATTCCTTCCATATTTTTGAAAACTCTCTTCTGCTCAATAGTCTGTTATATACGTCCAGGCAGTATTGCGGTTGTCTGAGAGCTGTCAACTTGATTAGTTCCGCCGGGATGCAGTCCGGTCCGGGTGCTTTTCCCAATTTCAATTTGCTTGCTGCTACTTTTAGTTCATCTGCGGTGAAATATGTGGGCTCAGCTTTCGTCAACTGTGAATTGAGAGCTGTCAACTTGATTAGTTCCGCCGGGATGCAGACCAGCCAGTTCCTTTTCCCATTGCAGTATGGGGTTTTTCGGGAATAGTTTGTTGGCTTCCTCCACCATCTGCTCTTCTGTAAGGAAGATCTTTGGTGCCACATTCATTTTTTTGCATACTATTCTATAGCCCTCTCCCCATATATTGTGGTCTATCTCGTCGCAGACCTTCTTCCATGCTTTCTTCTTAGCATCTAGTATGGCCTGCTTAAGAGAGTTTCTGTGCTCATGGTATTCGCTTAGATATTTTTTCCTTTGTTCTATGGTTGCGTTTGAATTTGCATTTGTTCTTGTGGTTTTCCTTCTTCTAGCTATACATTCCTTTCTTAGTTTTGCTATTTCAGTGTTCCACCAATACACTTGTTGTTTCTTTATATGCTGGCTTGACTTTTTTGGTAGTGTTCGGTCGCACGTAATTTTAATTTGTTTAATATATCCTTCTGGAGTTATGATTTCTTGTTTTCCCTTTTGGTCTTCAATATTTTGGTCTAGTTCTGTGCTAAAAAGTCCTAAGGCGTCAGGTTTAATTTTCCAGCCTAGTGGTTTATGTTGCTGTTTTATTTCCATATTGGTCCTTCCTATCTTAACTTTGTAACAAATATATTGATGGTCGCTCAAGTTTTCAAGTTCCAGTACTCTCCAGTTCGTTATTTTCCCGCTTATGTTTGCAGTGCTGAAGGTAATGTCTATATAAGACGTGCTGTTTCCTCTTACGAAAGTGGGAGCGTCCCCTGTATTCAGTAGCTGTAGGTCAATCTGCGGCTAACCATTCGGATAATATTTTTCCCCTTCTGTCCTCTGTTCCAGATCCCCATAGCCTGGATTTTGCGTTAAAGTCGCCACCTACCAAAATTTTCTTGGTGTTTCCATTTAGGAACATGCTTTCGCGTATTCCGTTAAGTATTGCTACATACACGTCGTCACTTATGTTTGGTGAGCAATAGCAACTGTATATTATGATGCCTAGAGTCTCTACCCAGACATATCCTTTTCCGCTTGCGCTTCTGGTGATCTTGGTGTCTCTGAAGCCTCTTATTGCGGCACTTTTTTCATTGCTGTGGAACCAGGGTCCTTTATTGACATCCTTGATGTTAGGTTCCGATATTAGTACCAGATCCAGTTGTAGTGTTGTGGCGGTCTTATATAATAGGTCATGTGCCGGGCCACATCTATTCAGGTTGGTTTGCAGGATCTTAAGGGTCATTTTGGAGTGGTCGCATATCCTTCTGGTTTTCCGCATTTGACACCTTTTTTTTTGGATCCTGTTCTCTCTTTTGGAGTTTGGTTTCTGAGTTTAATTACTTCATTTTTATATTTGCCGCATTCCATGGTGGCAACTCGATGACCTTCTTCCTCGCATTCGTAGCAGTATGGAGCGTTCTCGCAGTTTACTGCCAGATGTCCTTTCTTACTACATTTATAGCACCGGTCTTTCATATCCTTTTTTTCCGCAGTGCAGTCCTTCATTTCGTGCCCATGTCCTAAGCATTTGTAACATTTGATTGGCGACAGGATTTCGCTTATTCTGCATCTTTGCCAGCCGATTTTAATTCTTCCAGTCTTAATGTTCTCCTCGGCCTCCTTCTAGTATAGACTTACTGTCGCTACCATGGTGTCTCCTTTTTTTGTGGCTCTTAGGGTGTTGATCTTTATATCATTCCTCTGGGTTTCTATACCCGTTGTATCTGCTATCGCTTCCTTGATCTCTTCTTCTGTTGTCTCCTCTAGTATATCCCTGATTATGATAACTTTCCTAGATGGCTCCATTTCTTTGGCTGTGGCTTGTCTTTTAGAGTTTCGAGAGCTTTTTCTTTAAACAGAGTTGCTGCTCCTTCTTTTTTCTCTTTGATCGTAATCCTGTAGTTTCCACTTTTAGTCTTCTTGATTTCTTGAACCTGCACTCCAACTTCCTCTACATCTATTTCTTGTCTCATCGTTTTCAAGACACTGGCGAAGGTGCTTCCGCTAGAAGTTGTGGGCGTTATTTCTATCGTTTTTTTTATTTGTTTGGCCCTTCTATGATTTGGTTTAATTCATCCTCCGTTTCCTCCTGCGTTTTCTGTATAGGGCTTGTTTTGATCATCTCCCGCTGGACCTTGCGTGTTTCTTTTGTATATATATATACTTTGGTTCTTGTGTTGTGAAAGATAGCTTCTATCATTTTTTGGAATCTTAGTGTGGTCAGACTGGCGAGGTGGTGGATTGCAATCCTATCACAATTGCCTGTTTCCTCCTTTAATTTTTTGAGCTTATCCCATAAGTCCTCTTCTGTTCCGTCGTGCGTCATTTTAATAATTTTCCTGTGTATCACTTCCTCGGGATCTTTTGACCTGATTTTCGTTACTTGTTCCAAGATTTCAAAGTCACCGTTTAGTTCCCCTATTTCAGGATATTTTTCTCGATAGATTCTTTGGATGCCCTTCTCCATCTTACTGTCATTGGGATCCAGGATTACTATCTTTACCGATCCGTCTTCCCTGTTGAGTGGATTCCCTACAATTACCTCGGTGTTGGTGAACAGTTCCGCCCTCCATTCCTTCACATCTGCAGAGTGCCATTTTTCTAGAGTGTCTACGCCCTCCAGGGTTTCTAAAGAGTTTACAGCAGGTACCATCGATGTTGAGTGGGGGTCGTGTCTACCGGTCTCGGTGGTCTGTGTACCAGCACAGCATGTCCGTGTAGGTTCCAGTTGGTCGCTGTCCACTTGTATGTCTACATCATAGGTAGGAATTTCAATATTTTCCCACCTATGGGCTTCAAACCATTCCTGTGCGGGGACTTTGCTGATTTTTTCGGTTTGCCTTTTCATCTTTTCCACCAGAGTCTTAATCTCCCTCTTCGTGCTAGGGCTTTCATCAACGAGTTTAGCGAGCTGAGCTGCGTGCAGTGTGATCATTTGAATAGTTTCAATAATGTTAGATGCAGTTGGGCACTCCTTCTTTTTTATGGCATCTAATGAGTCGGTGGCATCGAAAGACGTGTCTGCTACTTTCTTTTTTTTCTTTTTGGCGGTGCCCATTGAATTACAGCGCTGTCTTTGACTACTGCTGGTATTCAGCCTGCTGTGCGGCAGTCTATTACTCTCCAGGAAACCGTCAAGAGTTGTCGCTCGTTTGACGCTGTCTGCAGTTTGTCTTACTGTTCCAGTAATGGTATCTTGCACTTCGGCCTGGTTCCCTACCAGAAGTGCTGGGCGGTCGGGGGGAGCCCGCTCGCACACTCCCTGTACCGACCGGCACTGAGGTATCCCTCCTCTGCACCGTAAACGAATTTTCCTTGTCTGAGCTCATTTCATAATTAAGGGCTATCCGACCTAGACCCACGCCAATAAGTCTAGGGAACTTTTTTTGTTAAAGAGGATTTTCCCCTCTGTGCGTATCTATCTTGGTCTGGTCCTTCTCCCTTGACCTGTCTGACTTAGATGACCCTTCTGGTAGCTACGCTATAGTCAGCATAGCTCTCAGGATCATTAGGACACGCAAGCTCCCCCACCCGGCATAATGCCTTCGTCAAGGTGTAGATACTTCGAGGGAGAGTCTTGTCTGCCTAGTCTTATCTGTCTAGTCTTCTCTGTCTAGGCTTCTCTGTCTAGCTTTGTCTGTCTAGTCTTGTCTCTCTAGTCTTGTCTGTCTAGTTTTGTCTGTCTAGTCCTGGCTGTCTAGTTTTGTCTGTCTAGTCTTGTCTGTCTAGTCTTGTCTGTCTAGTCTTGTCTGTCTAGTCTTGTCTGTCTAGTCTTGTCTGTCTAGTCTTGTCTGTCTAGTCTTGTCTGTCTAGTCTTGTCTGTCTAGTCTTGTCTGTCTAGTCTTGTCTGTCTAGTCTTGTCTGTCTAGTCTTGTCTGTCTAGTCTTGTCTGTCTAGTCTTGTCTGTCTAGTCTTGTCTGTCTAGTCTTGTCTGTCTAGTCTTGTCTGTCTAGTCTTGTCTGTCTAGTCTTGTCTGTCTAGTCTTGTCTGTCTAGTCTTGTCTGTCTAGTCTTGTCTGTCTAGTCTTGTCTGTCTAGTCTTGTCTGTCTAGTCTTGTCTGTCTAGTCTTGTCTGTCTAGTCTTGTCTGTCTAGTCTTGTCTGTCTAGTCTTGTCTGTCTAGTCTTGTCTGTCTAGTCTTGTCTGTCTAGTCTTGTCTGTCTAGTCTTGTCTGTCTAGTCTTGTCTGTCTAGTCTTGTCTGTCTAGTCTTGTCTGTCTAGTCTTGTCTGTCTAGTCTTGTCTGTCTAGTCTTGTCTGTCTAGTCTTGTCTGTCTAGTCTTGTCTGTCTAGTCTTGTCTGTCTAGTCTTGTCTGTCTAGTCTTGTCTGTCTAGTCTTGTCTGTCTAGTCTTGTCTGTCTAGTCTTGTCTGTCTAGTCTTGTCTGTCTAGTCTTGTCTGTCTAGTCTTGTCTGTCTAGTCTTGTCTGTCTAGTCTTGTCTGTCTAGTCTTGTCTGTCTAGTCTTGTCTGTCTAGTCTTGTCTGTCTAGTCTTGTCTGTCTAGTCTTGTCTGTCTAGTCTTGTCTGTCTAGTCTTGTCTGTCTAGTCTTGTCTGTCTAGTCTTGTCTGTCTAGTCTTGTCTGTCTAGTCTTGTCTGTCTAGTCTTGTCTGTCTAGTCTTGTCTGTCTAGTCTTGTCTGTCTAGTCTTGTCTGTCTAGTCTTGTCTGTCTAGTCTTGTCTGTCTAGTCTTGTCTGTCTAGTCTTGTCTGTCTAGTCTTGTCTGTCTAGTCTTGTCTGTCTAGTCTTGTCTGTCTAGTCTTGTCTGTCTAGTCTTGTCTGTCTAGTCTTGTCTGTCTAGTCTTGTCTGTCTAGTCTTGTCTGTCTAGTCTTGTCTGTCTAGTCTTGTCTGTCTAGTCTTGTCTGTCTAGTCTTGTCTGTCTAGTCTTGTCTGTCTAGTCTTGTCTGTCTAGTCTTGTCTGTCTAGTCTTGTCTGTCTAGTCTTGTCTGTCTAGTCTTGTCTGTCTAGTCTTGTCTGTCTAGTCTTGTCTGTCTAGTCTTGTCTGTCTAGTCTTGTCTGTCTAGTCTTGTCTGTCTAGTCTTGTCTGTCTAGTCTTGTCTGTCTAGTCTTGTCTGTCTAGTCTTGTCTGTCTAGTCTTGTCTGTCTAGTCTTGTCTGTCTAGTCTTGTCTGTCTAGTCTTGTCTGTCTAGTCTTGTCTGTCTAGTCTTGTCTGTCTAGTCTTGTCTGTCTAGTCTTGTCTGTCTAGTCTTGTCTGTCTAGTCTTGTCTGTCTAGTCTTGTCTGTCTAGTCTTGTCTGTCTAGTCTTGTCTGTCTAGTCTTGTCTGTCTAGTCTTGTCTGTCTAGTCTTGTCTGTCTAGTCTTGTCTGTCTAGTCTTGTCTGTCTAGTCTTGTCTGTCTAGTCTTGTCTGTCTAGTCTTGTCTGTCTAGTCTTGTCTGTCTAGTCTTGTCTGTCTAGTCTTGTCTGTCTAGTCTTGTCTGTCTAGTCTTGTCTGTCTAGTCTTGTCTGTCTAGTCTTGTCTGTCTAGTCTTGTCTGTCTAGTCTTGTCTGTCTAGTCTTGTCTGTCTAGTCTTGTCTGTCTAGTCTTGTCTGTCTAGTCTTGTCTGTCTAGTCTTGTCTGTCTAGTCTTGTCTGTCTAGTCTTGTCTGTCTAGTCTTGTCTGTCTAGTCTTGTCTGTCTAGTCTTGTCTGTCTAGTCTTGTCTGTCTAGTCTTGTCTGTCTAGCCTTGTCTGTCTATTATTGTCTGTCTAGTCTTGTCTGTCTAGTCTTGTCTGTCTAGTCTTGTCTGTCTAGTCTTGTCTGTTTAGTCTTGTCTGTCTAGTCTTGTCTGTCTAGTCTTGTCTGTCTTGTCTTGTCTGTCTAGTCTTGTCTGTCTAGTCTTGTCTGTCTAGTCTTGTCTGTCTAGTCTTGTCTGTCTAGTCTTGTCTGTCTAGTCTTGTCTGTCTAGTCTTGTCTGTCTAGTCTTGTCTCTCTAGTCTTGTCTGTCTAGTCTTGTCTGTCTAGTCTTGTCTGTCTAGTCTTGTCTGTCTAGTCTTGTCTGTCTAGTCTTGTCTGTCTAGTCTTGTCTGTCTATTATTGTCTGTCTAGTCTTGTCTGTCTAGTCTTGTCTGTCTAGCCTTATCTGTCTAGTCTTGTCTGTCTAGTCTTGTCTGTCTAGTCTTGTCTGTCTATTATTGTCTGTCTATTATTGTCTGTCTAGTCTTGTCTGTCTAGTCTTGTCTGTCTAGTCTTGTCTGTCTAGTCTTGTCTGTCTAGCCTTGTCTGTCTAGTCTTGTCTGTCTAGTCTTGTCTGTCTAGTCTTGTCTGTCTAGTCTTGTCTGTCTAGTCTTGTCTGTCTAGTCTTGTCTGTCTAGTCTTGTCTGTCTAGTCTTGTCTGTCTAGTCTTGTCTGTCTAGTCTTGTCTGTCTAGTCTTGTCTGTCTAGTCTTGTCTGTCTAGTCTTGTCTGTCTAGTCTTGTCTGTCTAGTCTTGTCTGTCTAGTCTTGTCTGTCTAGTCTGTCTAGTCTTGTCTGTCTAGTCTTGTCTGTCTAGTCTTGTCTGTCTAGTCTTGTCTGTCTAGTCTTGTCTGTCTAGTCTTGTCTGTCTAGTCTTGTCTGTCTAGTCTTGTCTGTCTAGTCTTGTCTGTCTAGTCTTGTCAGTCTAGTCTTGTCTGTCTAGTCTTGTCTGTCTAGTCTTGTCTGTCTAGTCTTGTCTGTCTAGTCTTGTCTGTCTAGTCTTGTCTGTCTAGTCTTGTCTGTCTAGTCTTGTCTATCTAGTCTTGTCTGTCTAGTCTTGTCTGTCTAGTCTTGTCTGTCTAGTCTTGTCTGTCTAGTCTTGTCTGTCTAGTCTTGTCTGTCTAGTCTTGTCTGTCTAGTCTTGTCTGTCTAGTCTTGTCTGTCTAGTCTTGTCTGTCTAGTCTTGTCTGTCTAGTCTTGTCTGTCTAGTCTTGTCTCTCTAGTCTTGTCTGTCTAGTCTTGTCTGTCTAGTCTTGTCTGTCTAGTCTTGTCTGTCTAGTCTTGTCTGTCTAGTCTTGTCTGTCTAGTCTTGTCTGTCTAGTCTGTCTAGTCTTGTCTGTCTAGTCTTGTCTGTCTAGTCTTGTCTGTCTAGTCTTGTCTGTCTAGTCTTGTCTGTCTAGTCTTGTCTGTCTAGTCTTGTCTGTCTAGTCTTGTCTGTCTAGTGTTGTCTGTCTAGTCTTGTCTGTCTAGTCTTGTCTGTCTAGTCTTGTCTGTCTTGACTGTCTAATATTGACTCTCTAATCGTGTCGTGTAAGTTAAGATATATAAGTATGAATAAATGGATGCACGGAAACAAGCTAGACAAGTTTATAAATGGAGAAATAATAAAAAATGTAGATAGTATTAATTTCAAACACGTGGTTGAGTAAGCTAGTTGTAACGGGTGTCAGTTGGTTTTCAGAGCTTAAAGTTTGCATTATTATAGGAAAAAAGCGAAATGTCTGAAGAATGTAGATGGTATTATCTGGATTTCCGGACACGTTGCGATATATCTAATACCTACTGGTTCGCTTTTAAAATAAATGAGCCAATTAAATAGTTTCTGAGATAAATATAATAAATATAATATATTGCCGATACATGGACACACGTGCATTTCGTTCGCTATTTGTTTTAGGCTTGTTTTCAATCGGCGAATATTTAAATATTGTAATCAGTATTTTCGTAAAGTATGTAGCACAGGAAAAATGAAGACATTGTGTGGGTCAAGCACCCTGTTTTATATATATCCTACAGCATCTCAATCTTAATCAAATACAATTTATTATAAATATTAAAGAGAACAAGGTGCTGTAGAGCATGACGACGTTCGGCAAATAACGCTTCCACTCCGAGATTTATTTATTCAAAATAGTTCACAAAAACGAAAACCAAAAAAAACGCCGATTTAAATTATCGCTTATAGTTTTCAAGTCTCATTTCGTGTTCTCTACTTTGTGGTCGTCCATCAAATAAACATTTTGCTGCACACAAATTAAAACTTTTACTACAAAACCTGAGTTATATATTACTATACACTCATTCTGCAGATTCTTCTTAAAACTATTAACTCTTACACTCCATACATAAATAATTGTTTCCTTTTTAACTTCTTCAAACTGCTCAATAGTTTATGACCATTTCTTTTCTATGTGTTCTCACACTCTCAATATTCTTCACACTACATAAAAATCTCAAATAAACACATATACGAAAATACAGATAGGACTAGAGGGACAAGACTAACTAGACAAGAGTAGACAGACAAGATTAACCAGATATGACTACACAGACAAGACTAGACAGATATGACTAGACAGACAAGACTAGACGGACAAGATTAGGCAAACAAGACTCCACAAACAAGACTAGACAGACAAGACTAGACAGACGAAACTTTTCTTTTAAAAGGGGTTTTGGGGAAGCTCTCACTAAACCCCCATTTTGCAATCATTCAGAGTGGGCAGCCCGGACAGTTAATGAAAACCGCCCTAGTTGTCGCCTCTCCTACCAGGATTCGAACCCGGGTGTCCCGCATTGAAAGGCGAGTATGTTGTCAACTACACTATGGAGAAGGACAGCCAGACAAGACTAGACAGAAAAGACCGGACAGACAAGACCAGACAGACAAGATCAGACATACAAGACTAGACAGAAAAGACTAGACAGACAAGACTAGAGAGACAAGTCTAGACAGACAAGACTAAAGTTGTTTGAGGGAGCTCTCACTAAAGCCCCTATTCCACTTTGGCTTTTAGTATGCGCCACCCCGGCAGCGCATATTTTACATTCATTCATGGTGGGCAGCCCGGACGGTTAGTGAAAACCGCCCTATTTGTCGCCTCCCCGACCAGGATTCGAACCCGGGTCTCCCGCATTGAAAGGCGGGTATCTTGTCAAGTACACTACCGAGGAGGACAGACAGAAAAGACTAGACAGACAAGACCAGACAGACTAGACTTTTTTTTTCTTTAGATGGGTGGTGGGGGGCGTAGCTGGCGGTAACCTAACCTGACCAGGCAAGTGCCCCCCCTGGAAATAATCCGTACACTCTGGACCCGCTTGTCGCATAACCTCGGAGTGACGGATGACTTATAAAATTAGTCTACTTCTACTTCGTCATTTTCTTTTTTCGTCATAATTGTATGAATTAGCCCCTGAATTATTATTGTGGGGCCAATAGGTTCTTCCATGATCCTTTCAGCTTCCTCTCTTTCCGTTTGCAATTTCCAACAGTGGAAGATGGTGTGACTGATGCTGTCTGTTTCTCCACAGTATACACACAAATCGTCCGTTGCTCTGCCAATGTTGTGGAGGTAATCCCTGAAGCAACCGGTGGCCGGTTAGTACCTGGGTAATATGGTAACTAGCCTCCCCATATTTTCTATGTATCCAGCAGGACATGTCCGGTATAAGCAGTTGGGTACATTGGACTTTTTCACTTAGCACCCATCTTTGTTGTCATTTCTCAATGAGTTCTTCTCTGGCAAGTTGTTTTTTTTTTCCTGCTATAATTTGAGTCGTGCTGCATTTCACGCCCGTTTGCGAGCAGGTCTATTGGGGGAATACCCGAGATAACTTAAGGCTGCGAGTATGTGGAGATTTCGTTCTTTCTGTAGTTCTTTAGCCCACAATGGAGCGCCATACAACATAACGGACAGAACTGCAGTGCGAAGTACTTTAAGTGAGCTGTTCTTTGGCCCACGTACGTTTGGAATTAGTTGGTGTATTCATGCCATTGTCCTCATTCCTTTTCCTGCCGCTTCGGTTATATGTGCTGCAAAGGATAATCCTTTGTCTATAACTATTCCGAGGTATTTAATGGTTTCCTTCGGTATTATTATCACCTCTTCCACTATAAATTTTACGGGCCTAAGTTGTCTTTGGCCTGTGAGAAGGACCGCTTCAGTTTTTTCAGGCGTCACGCTTAGGCTCTTCGATTTCATTCACGCACTGATCTATTCTATTGCATGGTTCTCGCTGTTACGACTGCAATATCATCCGCGAAGCCGATTATGGTAGCCCCCAAAGGTTCTTCATTTTTAATACTCCGTCGCAAAGCACATTCCACAGGGTCCTAGAATTGTGCCCTGAGGGGCACCGCTACTAATTTGTCGTTCTACTATTTTCCGGTCTCTTAGTAGTAGTATGCTTCTACTGCTGAAGTTGCTTCTTATTATTCTTAGTAGTTAAGAAGATATGCTCCTTATTGTCAAATTCTCCATAATATTTTTAGAGGATGCACTGTTAAAGGCATTCCTAACATCAAACGTTAGGAGAGCACACATGTGCCTATTGCCTAGACAGACAAGACTAGACAGACAAAACTAGACAGACAAGACTAAACAGACAAGACTAGACAGACAAGACTAGACAGACAAGACTAGACAGACAAGACTAGACAGACAAGACTAGACAGACAAGACTAGACAGACAAGACTAGACAGACAAGACTAGACAGACAAGACTAGACAGACAAGACTAGACAGACAAGACTAGACAGACAAGACTGGACAGACAAGACTAGACAGACAAGACTAGACAGACAAGACTAGACAGACAAGACTAGACAGACAAGACTAGACAGACAAGACTAGACAGACAAGACTAGACAGACAAGACTAGACAGACAAGACTAGACAGACAAGACTAGACAGACAAGACTAGACAGACAAGACTAGACAGACAAGACTAGACAGACAAGACTAGACAGACAAGACTAGACAGACAAGACTAGACAGACAAGACTAGACAGACAAGACTAGACAGACAAGACTAGACAGACAAGACTAGACAGACAAGACTAGACAGACAAGACTAGACAGACAAGACTAGACAGACAAGACTAGACAGACAAGACTAGACAGACAAGACTAGACAGACAAGACTAGACAGACAAGACTAGACAGACAAGACTAGACAGACAAGACTAGACAGACAAGACTAGACAGACAAGACTAGACAGACAAGACTAGACAGACAAGACTAGACAGACAAGACTAGACAGACAAGACTAGACAGACAAGACTAGACAGACAAGACTAGACAGACAAGACTAGACAGACAAGACTAGACAGACAAGACTAGACAGACAAGACTAGACAGACAAGACTAGACAGACAAGACTAGACAGACAAGACTAGACAGACAAGACTAGACAGACAAGACTAGACAGACAAGACTAGACAGACAAGACTAGACAGACAAGACTAGACAGACAAGACTAGACAGACAAGACTAGACAGACAAGACTAGACAGACAAGACTAGACAGACAAGACTAGACAGACAAGACTAGACAGACAAGACTAGACAGACAAGACTAGACAGACAAGACTAGACAGACAAGACTAGACAGACAAGACTAGACAGACAAGACTAGACAGACAAGACTAGACAGACAAGACTAGACAGACAAGACTAGACAGACAAGACTAGACAGACAAGACTAGACAGACAAGACTAGACAGACAAGACTAGACAGACAAGACTAGACAGACAAGACTAGACAGACAAGACTAGACAGACAAGACTAGACAGACAAGACTAGACAGACAAGACTAGACAGACAAG